>VXBU01002480.1:52204-110718 GCA_013400315.1 Bombycilla garrulus
GTTTGTTTGTTTTGTTTTTGTTGTTGTGATGTTTTTTTGTTGGAGGGGTTCCTTTAATTCCTTTAATTTTTATTTGCTTTGGGGTTTGTTTTTCTTTTTGTTTGTTTTTTATTTTTTTTTTCTTTTTGGTGGTTGTTTTGGGCTTTTTTGTTTGGTTGTTTTTTTAAATCACTGGATTGATGCTGTCTGAGCAGTGAAGGGGGATCCTGAACACCCGTCATTTCTGTGCTGTAGGAAAGGCTTCCCTAATATATTGTCAGCAGTATTCTCAAAAGCCATTTAATATCAGTGTCAAGCTGGCACTCAGCTATACAGTCTTTAACTGGCATGACTATTACTACATTTTAACCCAGCCTTGAGAACACATGGCACATGCTGGAATACTGCTCATTCTGTAGTCATTATAATCAGTAGAGTAGCTGCATGAAATTGGCCGTAAAGAAGGTTTGGAACAGTGGTCACACTTGGAGTTATCTAGGTGGTAGCTTGGTTGTGTCAAATCCCATGTAATTGTAGCAAGGATTTGAGGCAACTGCTGCAATAAATCTGTAATTACAGACTCTGTGCAAGGTCTCAGTCTTAAATACAGGGAAAACTTTTGTGCTGAGATTATTTGGGAGTTCTGAATTCTTTCAAGGGCTCAACTTTAGTTTGTTAGCCAATGTATTCAGTGGCAAATTTGACTTTTCTGTATTCTTTGTGATGAAATTTTATTTATTTTTTAAGTAGAAGTTAGTTAATTTAATTGGCATTAATATCTTTCCCACTACTTTCTATTTCCATACTTTCCATACAGTCTTGATCTGTTGTCCAATTACAAATGGATTTTGTTTTGTAACTGTTGTAGCTGTGTAAATTTGAAAGGATAGGACTCCTCCAGGAGGGAGTGAAATAGTTAAAACACAAAGAGAAGCTTGTCTTATCCCTGTAAGAGTAAATTGTTAGAGTTTGAGTAAACTCACTGCTCAGCAAAAAATAAGAAAAAAGGGAGAAAACATAAGGCTAGACAACTACTATTAAATGTGCTAAAATCTAACGAACTTAACAGTAGTGCTAAATAAAATGCTATATTCCTTGTTCCACTCAGTATTGATGGTGGGTCACTGTTAAAGAAAAAATTTAATAAACTGTGGGCAATAGCAAACCACACTATAATTTATGCACTGCTTGGAAATATTACCATTGTATGAATCCAAACCAGACAACATAAAGGTTACATAGCCCTTTCCTCAGAGTGAAAACCAAAGAAAAAGAAGGGGAAAAACAAACTCATGCAGAAAACCTATATGAATGGAGGCCTCAACCTAAATAAAGAAAAACATTGCAATAAAGCTCATGGGCTTTCTAGCTATAGAGCCAGTGAGTTAGTATATGGATTAGAATGGCCATGAAATTCAGCTTTGCAATTGCTTCTAACTGGTAAAGAACATCTTGCCCTGTCTGGGCAGCACTTTGTATTTGGTAACATGCTCTGAAGTTATGTCACTTTGTAGCATAATGTCTGCTTAACAGCAGTATTCTGTCAAAAGTATTTGTTGCATTAATTAAAGAAGTTGACCATCTTTTCCAAAAAATCATGGACTGTAGAGGAAGCCACTATTTAGAGCAGAGCAAACCACCATATAAGCACTGAGGTAAGAACCCCAGGCAGTCACCTGTTTAAGAGTACTTGGTCATTAAGATAAAGCCCTTCTGTAATAGACAGAGTTTCAGGAGACCTGCTGATGGCAGAATTAACTTTGGGCACCATTTCTGGTCTCACTTCTCTCCATATAAAATGCAAGACATTCTTCCAATTTTTCTACAAATCTGAAAATTCAGAACATAGTATCATGGGAGAAATCACTACAGAAAGAGATGAGAGTGAATAAAAGAGTGACATATTAATGATATAATTTTTTAGTGCAAATCACTTCTAAATGATTACAAATACGTTTAAAAATTTGCCTTTATGTAATAAGGCAGTATTGTTACTGGTGTATGATGAAGAGGGGAGATGGAAATAAAAAAGTGTAATTTCACAGGAAATATCAACCTGGTTTCAGCAGCTGGTTGATAACCATTGATGAAACAATGAAAAAGCCTCACTGATGTCTGCTGTGATATTACACATTTTAAGAAGATTCCAAACCTTTTTGCCTAAGTGGACTTCATGCTGCAAATGACAAGGTTTTTTTCCTTTGACACACCCTTGCTTAAATACATGGGACATAGTGTGCTAGTTTCTCAGGTAAGCAACTGAGACGTAGCATTTGAAGTGGAAGGAAGCTGATTACTTTGCAGGCATAACTTGGCGTGGAAGCAGAGTTTTCTGAAAACTTAGCTTTTAATAGTAATTGATGTATTGCAGTAAGATTGTATTTGATGTACCTGGTACTTATAAATGCCAACAGGTCCCCTTGGCAGTCAGAGCAAGGAGCTCCCCAATCTCCCAGCCTTTTGGGAGCGGCTGGGCTACTGTGTGTCCTGCCAGAGGAAGATCTGCCTGTACCCTCCTTTGTGCTCAGCCTGCTACTTGTGGAATCTGTCACTGAGCCAGTTCAGCTTGCTAAACAGGCAAAACCCAATCTGACAGCAGTGGTTTGCTGCTGTGTTAACTGGCTCTGCAAGGCCCCGGCAAGAGCTATTGCTGGTACAAAGAACAGGGAAGGAGAAAGGAATGGAGCCACTTCTCTTGTGGGAGTGAGAGTTACCCCTGCAGCTGTGTTAAACTAAAGTTTGCGGAGGAAACCCTTTTATACAAGGAAACTCAGAATAGTTCTGTTTTTGGATTTGGGACAGTTTCTTTCTCTGAAGTGACTATGCAAGATTACTGTTCTAATTATAAGCACAGACATTATGTCTAAAGTTGTCAATATTTATTGAAGCAACCACTTAGGGGAAACTTTGGTTTGTGTTTAGCCTTCTGCTTTCTTGCTGGCATAACAGGTGCTTTTAATCTGAATATACAAGGTAGCATTTAGCTGCCTAGGCATTTGAGTCTTTGTGCTACCTTGGCACACCTAGTGGAAGCTGAAGTACATCTTTGAGGAAATCTCCAATGAAGATTCATTCCAAGAACTGAAACAAGAAAGGGGAAATAAGAAAAATACTAGATATTATCATATAAGAACTTGATACACTGTTTTTCACTAAGGTCAAGATTCCACAAAGCACTCCAGTTTATGTATGACAGCTGTTGTAACATTGATTACATCCCTCCCCCTTGCCCTGTTTTTTCCAGTCTGACTCTGCCTGCTCTTATCAAAACTTGGTTACTGTTTACACATCCAAATTACAAAGAGCAATTCTCAAGAATTGCAAGATACAGATTTTGAGCTAAAACTCTGGCGTTGCAACCATGTCAGCCTGGTCCTAGCAATAAAAACAGCTTTGCTTTCCTGCACATGGCTTCTTTCCTGTATTTAACTGCATTCTTGTAGCCCACAAGTAAAGTTCTACTGGCAGAGTGTCACAGGTTAAGGTATAAAAGTTATATACTCTATGCTTTCCCTTCCCCAGCTTGTCCTTGAACCATTCTGAAAAAAATCAGCAGTGTTGAATGTTTGTTTCAGCTATTTTATTTTTTTTCCTCATTTCTCTGAGCAAAACAGTCTCTTTATGGCTTGGGAAGTTATTTGAAGTTACTAAACTACTGCCTAGGTATGTTTAGTTTGAGTCATGAGTCTCTTTTTTAATTGCTTTGACAGTTATTTAGGACATTGTGATCTTTAGGTTTTTACTGTTGTCCTGGGGTGACATACATAATAACATATTACTATAACAGTAATTTTACATTACAAGTCTCATTTGAGTTTATACAAATAGTGGTAACTTCATATTCTTAAACCAGTTCACATTTCTGTACATACAAAAAGTAAAAAATATAAACTTAATACCTTTTTACTTCATTTTTTTGGGAAGGGGAAGAAATAAGGAAGAATTTTCAGATTTGTTTTCTTAAATTTGGCTTCTGTGCATAGTTTTATGCTGTATCTGAAACTTGTCTATTATATCGTGGGCTAAGAGGCGGTGCTTTTTAATTTTCTTGGCACACTGAGGTTGCGTTAATGTAAGTTTCTGTTAAAAATGTTCTGTAGTAACATCTTTGTACAGTTTCATGCAAAACTTTGGCGTTAGTGAAATTTCACTTTTCTTTCTAAATGGTAAGCAGTCACAGAAAATATATTAATGTTAGTAATGATGTATTTTTGTAAATGTTAGCAGCATGGGAAAAGGGAAAGAAAAATTCTCTTTTAAAAAAGTTTCCAGTTATTTTGTAACAAAAAAAAGCAAAGGGTTGGGAGGAATATATGGAATATATTGCGCTTTTACAAAGTTTTCTTCAATATACTCCCTTAAGACCTTCACAAAGATTTACGCAGAGGAACCCCTATTGATATATCTTGTATTTTTTATCTACATGAGAGGCATTTGCAACCTCTCCTTTAGGAAATGCTAACAGCAGAATGGTAGGATTTTCAAGCAAAGGCTGAGCCATGGGACTCTGGAAGCAATAGGCGAATTGAGAGGAAGAAAGCATATAAGTGTGGATGTGTTGGCATTAAAATGCAAGGTAGCAGCAGCTGTTTATTCTGATACTTCCAAAAGGTCACTTAGCTGTTACATTTTTTTCTCCTCTTGATATTTCTTTCCCTCCTTTTCTTTAAGCGGTCTGTAAATTCAGTTTGGAAAAAACCAAAACAGTCACTTATTCCTAATTATAGAAAAAATCTGAAATTTCAAAATTTTGTGTATGAATTACTGTAGTTTTGTTGGCTTCATAGGCTTTTAACATAAATGAGTGAAAGTGTCTGGAATTCATGTTTAATTAAGCAGGAATAGCACCTGAAGAGAAGCATGGGTTTATTTTGATACTTCTTGACCCTTTCAGTTTGTTCAACATCACTTATATGTGGAGCTGTCATAAAAGAGCAGGAGCCCAGGGGTTTGAGGATGAGTTTAGCTGCGAAATAGATCAATTTAACACTGAATTCAGATTATTGGTGTGGGGAATGTTAATACATTGGCCAGGTTTGCTGTGTGAAGCAGCAATCAAGTCAAAACAAGACAGATGAAATAAAACATGGAATGGAGAAATAAAAATGGCTGAAATTCAGTAATGACAGATTCCACAATTATGTACAGCAGTTTCTGTTGATGAAAGTTACATGATAGTACTTCAGAAGAGGAAAGAAAATGTTCCAAAACATGTACAATTATACTACTAGCCTAGGAGCTGATCATGTCATCCACTGAATACAAAAGTATAATTTGTTTTGTTTTCTTTTTACTTGGCCAAGTGCTAGTGGCTAATATAACACAGAGTGAAGATTTCCAAATACAGCATGCTGTAAATGGCATTCCAAGTTGGAGTCAAGAACCGTGCTTTAGGGCTGGGGTTTTAGTTTGTTGATTTTTGTTTGCTTGGTTTTCTCTTAACAATTTAGAAAGAAGGATTCTCAGAAAAGTGTACTGTGTAGACTATAAGACTGAGAAACCAATGAGCAGACAGTTTCCTATGTAAATACAGTTGAGGAATAGTGATAGCACTTTACTGTGAACAATACAATAAATATTGCGAAATTTGAAATCACTGCTCAGGTGTTTGTGTAAGTTCCCACATCATTAAATCAGAGGTGCCTATGATGTTTTGTGTTCATTGCACAGATGAAAGTGAAAGTTTCATATTAGTAAAAAAATTAAAAACTAGGATGATTACCTTGAAGCTATAAATAAAGGTGTGCCTCAGTATGCTATTTATATGTTTTACTTAATCATTCACAACTGCAAAAAGCTTCCAGTCCTTAGTAAAAACACAGGAACCTTAACTCCTGATGAAGTCTGTTATGGCTGGACTGGGGCCCAATATTAGAGCACTCGTGGAACACCACCTGGTGATGTTGGTGACTTTTTACCTGAGGCGGTACTAGGATCTTGATGCTCAGTTCCTGGACCATGTACAAACCACTGGATAGTTACATTGTATTTTCTTAGAGTTGCAGCTTCTTTCTTCAAGCAAATTTCTTGAAGTTGCCATGCCTTCAGTTAGTTTTGGAGAGTATATTAGATTAGGTCCTTTTGCATGGCAGCACTTTCAGACCTCCTAGTATGAGACTCCCAGTTGAAAAATGGTCATCAGATTTCAGTTTAATTGAGACTATTTCGCCTGTCAGCATGAACTTTTGCAGAGTTTTAGTTACCTTGGTAAGTTTTTGGGAGGAATAGAGGCATGTGTTAGCAAGGCTAGTACCTTGGTGTCCTAGTCTTCTTCCTGGGAAAAAGGAAATAAAATGATAAATTAAAACATAACGAAACTGGAATACTGCCTAAATAAAAACTGAGGTATACAAAAGAATCTTAATGTACTTAAAAGAGTACATTCAGTAGTACTTTATAGTAAAATGTGGTGTTAATGACATGTTGGTTCTGCTTTAAGAGATATATTTTCATGTCCACAAAAACATCATGTTCATAAAAACAGATCTATTCTAGATTTGTTTTCTATTACATATATATATATATCTATAATTTTAATATCCTGCTAATTATTTTTAAAATAAGTCATGAAGTGTTTGAAATAAATTGAGTAATTTACTAAATGTACATGGTACATAGGTACTGTTTGAAATGGTATTTAAAATAATACTTTTGTCACCCTTTTTCCATCTAAAGCTGAATAGTAGAATCACCTTTATACTGATTAATAATGTTTGTAATCTCAGAGGCATGTGGGTTTATGCAGAAATAATTTTAGAACAGTTGCATGTTATTTTGAAGGTAGTTTTGTTAGTGATTGATGATGAATGGACTTGAGTCATGAATTAAAATACACTTACTGGCTGTATTTCCTGATTAAAGAATGCCCTGTGGAATGTGTCCGCTCCCACTGATCAGGTTTTATTGGTCGAAGCCTGCACTGAAAGAAAAGTCTTTTGTACCTTGTGATTCAGAGTATGGAAGTACTTCCCTTCAAAAAGCCATCTGAACCAAGAAGACATGCATTCAGGATTTCTTAGTATTTAATTTAGTTTCAAGGGAATTCAATGTTTGTTTCGTGAGTGGTCAGTGTGTAAAAAGAATCACAATATTTTTAAATGTTTCATACTGCTTATTGCCTTTGCTGTATGGGAATAAAACCATACTTTGATATCAGTGTTACTGCATCCATATAAAGTTTACTATGCCAGGAATACTGATAAAGTGTTAAAACTCTTACCTGTAGTCCGAGGTCAGGAAATGAAGTCTCACTCCTCTGCCTAGGTAAAGTTTGTTACTTCATAGTAATTTCAAGTATCAATATTAAAAATTACAGTCATCTCTAATGAATATATCCAGCTATTGAGTTTACACTGTTCATTTAATGTGCTAGATTCTCACTTAATTTCCCTGTGGGGACCGATGCATGCAAAACTTCGGTACTTTTATCCCACAACAGTGAAATATTCAGTCTTAACAAGCTCCTGGGCTTTGATAGTACTTGATAATACAACTTGTTCCACAAACCTTATTTTTCACACGGGCACAACTTGAGAGAAATATGCAAGAAGAAATTGCTGGGGAGATGCAGTCATGTTGTCAGTTTCACAGAAAGTTCCTGGTTTTGACCAGGTTTCTGCTGGCTGGGTCCTCTCCGGATGCGTTCCCATGCAGCCCTAGCCCCGGGCTGAAGCGGCTCCCTTCACTCCTGGGATCAGCAGCCTCAGAAACATCCAGGCTGGTGGCTGGAGCATGTAGGAACCATTTTGACTGCAGGGCAGATCTGAATTTGGGACAGTGCCTGGTTTGGAGTCTTCTGAGCACAAAGTCTGTGTTGAGGCTTTGAGACAGAGAACAGAATCCTCTTGTGTCATTTAAACATTAGATTATTTCGTGCTGTGACATTTTTTTTTTAAGAACATTTCATAAAAGATGCTTTAGATAATGCCCTTTGACAGTGTTTGACAGCTACTGGCTGGTTTGATGTGTGCTGGAAGACACCCACTTTTTTCAACCCAAAATTGTCTTGGTGTGGGGACTTGGTATACAATAATAATATATAATTAAAGGTTCGATAAGTAGGGCTAACTTTGTTCAACAATCAGAACAACAAGTATGTGACTGTTAATTTAAGCAACTGATCAGTTGTTTCTATAGGTGAAAACTTTGATCAGAAATTCAAAATGTGGAGTAAGCTGCCATGTTCTCCCTGACATTGGTCAGATGCTATCCCCTCAGCATACCTTTGTAACCTTACTTTTTTACCAGCTTTCTGCTTGTGAACTGCTGCTATTAGAAACTCAGTAGGAGCAAAAAGTCTGTGTTAATTTGCCTGACTGTAACTGCACAATTAAAGCAGTTTATCAGCAGGGGTTAGGACAATCAATGTGTTCTGATGCTTCATGTTATAAAATTACTTCTGTTGTTCAAACAGATACTGTAATTAGTGCATCATTTGAAACTGGTTTTCTGCAGGGCTGGCTTGGATTTTCATCGGATAAAACCCTCTATTTTTGGTACTTACCTAAGCACTTATTTTGTTTGCAGGCCTCATCTAAATTAGCAACCTCTATTGAAATGTTAATATCAGGACTGTATCATTCAAATACAGGTTTGGGGATGGATGAGTTGTTTTTCAGGATTTTTTTTCTTTGTTTTTTATCAGTTGATCCTGTCAAGACCTATGATTCAGTCGCAAAAATGGAAGGCTGAACCCCCAATTTATAGTTGTTACTGTAATACTAGCATTTAATACACAGATGAGCAGGTTGCTTCATACCAGATAACAAAGATGACTGTGTTCTGTCCGTGGCACGTGCACAATTGGATTTCACTTAGGATAGTTTCATGAGACATGGTGAGAAAGTCTTCTAAGGGGCAGTTATGTGCTAAAATATGGTCCCTTAGCACCTCCTTTCCCAGCTACGGCACTGACCTTGTGTTGGCACTCTGTAGCCCTTTATGGTTGTAAACTCCCTTGTCCAGCAGAAAATGAGAAGGGGAAGTGGGGAGGCATCTGCTGCATCAGCATGTCATCTGAAAGGCTGGTGTGGTGCTGGGACCAGTCCCAGTGGGAGCAGTAACGGCTGCCTAGCAAGGGCAGTGAACCTTAGGAAGTTGTTACACTGCTCAGGAAAGGATGCAGTAATACAACAGTAAGAGATTATCCAAGGGATTTTTGCTTCATTACGTCTGGACTTCTCATCAGTATGGATCAGCTGATGTGGGAGTATGTGTAGACTGAGTGGTTTATTCCTTGCACAATGTTACAGAAATCTTCTGGATGTTTGTTTTAAACTGTCTCTGCAGCAGAGAAGCCAAAAACTTAAAATACACTTCTGTAGCTCAGATTGGCAGAACAGTTGCAAGAACAGAAGTTTCATTAAACAGCACAAGACAGACAGCTCTTGAAAGGTTGGGAGTATATGACTTCAGGGCAAACTGCATTTTTCTGAGATTCCTCTGACTTGGTTTTACCAGTTCAACTGTGTCAACAAAAGGTTGTGAAGTAAGATGTAAACTGTGTTGAATGGTTGAATAATGTTTCTCTTGGATTTACTAGTTCAGATATTGTTGCATGACTGTAATACATACCATGTCTTCCTTAAAAATACTAAAATTAGATCCACACTAGAATTGATTTATAAAGACGTTATTTGTGACATTTTAGTTAAATTTAACTTTTGTTTCAAAATTCTTTAGACTCAACATGTTAGCTATATTTTGTTTTAATTCACACAGCTTCTTTTAAACTGCTCTTCGAATTAGTTTTGGAACTTTGATATATATGTGTGAATGTTTTCATTATAGAAAAGAAATATTCACCTAGAGCTACTGTCAATTTTAATGTACCTATAGTACAATTTTTTAGACAAAATATATTGTGAGATTTTTACTAAATAGTGTAATTTCTTCTCTTCACATCTTACCTCTTCCATTTGACTGTGAGGAGTTGGCTGTGAGTGATTTTACTGGTTTTTATATCTTAGGATAACTTTAATTAAAATTCTTAGAGTGTATTTGAATTAAACTTTGGTGTGGTTTGAAGGACTAAAGCTATTCTAATGCCTTTTCATTTTAGTGTTCAATTTGACATTATATGAAAACATTCTTCCCTTTTAGTCTATCCTTTCCCTGCTTTATGTCATTCAGTAAGGAGACCAGCTTGTTTAAGAGGCTGGTGAAAACAGAATTTAATAGCCTATCACTTCAAGATGAGTGAGAATACTAAGGGTAATTTTCAACACTTGCTTGAGCTGGTGACTTTACTTCTTTAAAAGTTCCCTGCTGTTGGTACTGAGCCAGTTTTGTATCTTTTTAGTGGCCTACATTACAGGAAATTGTATGAGATGGAGTGGAAAAAAGTGCATAGAATGGAAGCTGCACCTTTTTTATTACTATAGAATAGCCCATAGCTTTCTGAAAAAAGAGCCATGTGGGAAAGTTGCTTCCACTCTTACCACATTGCATTCATTCTTTCATTCTTTCATTCTTTCTTTATTGTCTAACTAGTATTTCTCTGGCTGCATATAAACAGATACTAGAGTAGTATTTTTTCAGTGTTTATTTAATTTTTCTTTAATTGTATTCTGACAGTTGGAAGTGATTGGATCCTGCTTCACCAGTTTTTAATTTGTCAACTTATTTTCGTCAGTTGGCTATACTGTAAAGGTGTTTGGGGTGAGAAATAAGGTTGGAGATTTTTTTTTTAGTTGATGATGAAATATTTTTGATGGCTTTCTTTGTGTTGATCTTTTCCAGCATTTGAACAATTTTAACAGTTTCCGTCAGCCTTGACACTTCTTCCATTTGGGTTTGAAATTCTTTGAAAGGTATTGGCTAGATAGAGAAGAAACCTAACTTCGGACTTTATTGTACAGGAGTTTTCAGTCATCTGCTTTGGGTAGCGTACAGAAAACTAGTAAGTTGCTGTCTCATATTTGTTCAGTCAGAGATTTAGGAATTAAGAAGAAAGCTTTGGGATGGGATATGAAGATGTAGATAGCAATGACCATGTAGGCCCAAGATGCAGGAGGTGCAAGACCACAACTTGAAGTTATTGTGGTATGGTATGGAAAATATGGGATACAATTTCACAGTGATCTGGACTGTAGTAGTTGCCCTCATGGAACAACTTTTATAATATTTATGTTTTATTTTATAGATTCAAGTCAGTTGCATTCTTTACCTGCTTTTCTGCTTCCCCCTAAATCCCTCCCCTAGAAAATTCCTGTAGCTACAGTGCCTTTTTTTTATTGTGCAGCTAAATTTTGAGGACTTGTAGCAATATTTTTTTAATTACCTAATACATTGACCCTAATAGCAAGATAAATATTGAGTAGTCCATTACTGTGCATAGGTACTCTGAGGATTAATGAGTGTATATGCACAGGCAAGGGAATGAAAGCAAATCTGTCTACAGAATTAAGCTATATTTAAGAATACTGAAATTTCTGCCAAACAAGGAACACAGTGAAATTTCGTCTGCCATTTATGTTGTCCTTAATGCTCTTTAATTTAGCAGACAAGATAGTTTGGTTATAATTAAGCTTTTCTAATATCGTTATTCTCCAAGGTTGTGGCATAAATCACTTTACTTTGTCGTTTCCTACCTCTTCAGTCTCCATTTTTCATGTATAATTCTTCCATAAACAATCTCCGAGATGCAGGAAGACTTCACCCTGCCAATTTCTTCTTGTGTGTGTAATATAATTTTGAATATATGCAGTTGAATTCCTTTTTCCCCAAGTCTTAGTCAGGTTTTCTGAGTTCCCTGGTGCTGTTTATTCCTTCAGTGTTCATGCCCTTCCTGCTGCAGTAGCAAATATTTCTCTCCCAAAGTAATTCTCATGGCAATTTTTATTTCTTCTGACTGTTTTTTCAATAGGTAGGCCTGGGAAGTAGGCTGAATGGCTCAACAGCTGCTACGGAAGGACAAGGAGCAATGGGCACACTGAAAAAAGAGAAATTGTGTTTAAATCTAAGAAAAAGCTTTTTGTCGTTGTTGTGACTGAACACTGGTTGAACAGTGAACAGGTCTCCTGGGGGAGGTGATGGACTCTCTGTCCTTTGAAACCTGGCCTGTAGCAACATGCTTGAGTTGACCCTGCCCTGAGCCAGGAGTTTGAATTGAGATGATGTTCAGGGTCCCTTCCCACCCCTGACATTTTCTGGATCTCTGAAGTAAACTGGTTTATCTTACCTGCAATTCACTTCAAGACTGCCACATCTTGTAGTTTCTTTGTACCAAGTTATGCAGTGAGGCAAACTGTAGTAGTTCTTTCCTAATCATCTTTTCACCATTTTCTCCCCCCAAAAAAATTTCAAAACAAAACCCTAATCAACCTTTAAAATCTTGGACCATATTTCGTGAGTCTTCAGAAAGATGCCTTCCTACTTGTGTTCTAGATATATTCAAAATTCCTGTTCAGGTTTTACTGTAACAAAACATGGTTAAGAAAAAATGTATTCAAGACTTGTTGCACAGAGGATTAGTTTAATATAAATAAAGATTTGATGTGGGGGGGAAAATATGTTTTTCCAAACCGTCCTTTTGGGATTTAAAAGGAGAATGAGGTAGCAGAAAAAAGGGTAGCTCTTAATTGCAAGAGGTTTGCAGATCATCTCTCTTTCATGACTATAACTCTGTGTTTTGCACCTGCCTTTCTGTTGGCATGAATAATCTAGTAAAGACCTGAATTTCCCAGTTTGGGTAAACCCAAACACATAAATAATTGAATATATTGGTATAACAGTCAACTATAATTTTCTGTTGAACAAAAGACATATCTTAGAAAACTGTTAACCCACTAATAAAACCATCTTATAAGACAGAATGGGAGCACTGGATGAAATCATAACCTCATTGTATTGAGGTAGAACGTAAATGGGAAGCCCATTCCTTACTCTATTTTTTCTCTTTTATTTTTTAAACATAGTGTGAAATTTTATTCTTCTTAGCCTTTCTTTCAGTCTTACCATTTGACTTTAACAAATAGCACTCTCAACAACAGTGCTTTTATTACTGTACTTCATGGCTGTAGAAATGCTTATCATAGTCATACACTACTTCAGTTATCTTACTGATAAGTAGTTTGGATGATTGCTTGTGCTGTGAGGTCTCACCCTGATAATACCTGTGTTTATAAACCTTACACACAACATGTTTCACATAGAAGTAAATTAGGGGGATAAAAAAATCTCCAGTATCATTTGTTTGTTCTATATGCAACTTTTTGTTCTCTTTAAACTGAGCAAAAAATTCTCACGCTGCAACATACTCACTGTAACATTAATCTGAAACAAGTTTTGGAGACTTTACACCATATTATTTTCATTATGAGAGAAAAGGATACAACGCCATAAAGTCCCTTTATGTTTGCCCACACTATGTATAAACATGGTGCATGATGTTTACCGGTGTGGTAGCTAAAACTGCATTTAGGCGTTCCTTGTCTTTCAGGAACAGAACTTGCTGCTTTACTTGGGGACACCTTCCCTTCTCATTTGTTCCTCTTGGCCTTTTAAAATTTATTTGTTTTGCCTCCTGTGATACTATAGTTGTGCAGGTTTCTTGCATCTGGTGTTAGTAACTAGGACCTTTGTCATTCCAAAGCTGTGTCAGTGCAAGAAGAGGGAGTTGCACATTTCTTCCTCTGCCCTCTGCTGGTTTAGGAACCTTCTCTCATTCTTCATACCTGTAATGTATTATTTTGTATACTACCTCATATTAATGTAGGTTGTCACCATCTGAAAAGAAAACAGCTCACTCCTGCTTTGGATTAGAAAAAAAAAATTGTTTAAAAAGTAATAGTGGAGTTTTGATCACAGTTGAATAAATGAGTTGCAAATACCTTGTCATAGACAGTTCTTTCAAATATTACGTTTCAGCAGAGAGCATGTTATAACTCTGCTGCACTTTGCATCATGTTCAGTATTACATCATAAGTGAGAGTGATTTTTTCTCTCTGTTTCCAGCTTCTGGAATTGGCAGACTTATTTTCACAGCCACCATCATTAAAAAAGTTGACCAAGATAACATTAAAACCAACAAAACACACCGCTGTGTCTGATAGTATGGAGTAATGGATATATGTCCACATTACATACATAGTGAAAAGTAGTTTCCAAGTTCTGATAGTTTTACATACATGTGTTTCTTACATCTCTCATGGTTTACTTATTTTTCCCCCATTTTTATCCTTGTCTATTCCACAAAACATTTCAGTACTAGCTGAATTGAAAATAAAATACTCTAAAGAGCAAAGCTCCCTCAGATATATATGAATATGAGGCACTGCAAACATCTGTTGGCAATAAATTTTAAAACATTTCCTCAGTGTATCTGATTTCCTGGAGGAAGTTTGTAATGAAATTTGGGGAAAAAAGACACATTTGCAATTAAAAAAAAAAAAGTCAAAGTTAAAGTGGGAATTGTGGTTAAGCCACAAGGGTTTATTTTACAAATAGGAGGCTCTTCTATTATACCCAGCTTTTTAAGTTTTAAATAAGTAGGGTTTGTTTATGTAGGCCTTTTTATACATTCAAAGTTGTAATGAACTTCTTTTGAAGTTCCTTTTTTTTACCTTGTTATATTATATTTTAAATATTGTCAAATTTTGATTAGGTTTCATGAAAATTTAGCTAGCTGTATTCACTATTTAATGAAAATGGAGCTGGGAAGTTTCTTCTGTGTTACGTTTCATTATTTTTTAGAAGACTGGATACGTAAACGTTACTTAAATTTATTAGTTTCTGTTGTTTTAAAATTGAAATGTATTGTTTAGCATGCTTTTCTGGTCTGAAAACATTTCTAATATTTAGCTCTGGGATCACTAATGCTATAGATGTGATGAGTACCTGTGTAATGGTGACCATCTTGTCACTTGCCCTTCTGTAACTTCAGTATTAAAGCCTTGACATCTCCTTCTTGCTTTTTTTACATCCAGTAATTGCAGCTCTCCTTTGAAAATGGCAACTTCTGTTCCTTTTGTAGTGTTTGATTCTTTGACTCTAGTCTTCATGAGTGTTTGAAAGTGATTTCTAACACTGGAGAATTGCTTTCTTGTCCTTTGGAGTGATGAGATGGAGTTTCTATGTCTGATGTCTCTTTCACTTTTCTTCAAAAGACTGGTTGCTTAACCGTTAGTATATCTTACCTGTTTAACTCTTCAAAAAGTTTGTACTCTTATTCTCGTTCTTTATTCAGCTGAGGAAGATACTCTTAAGATAAAACAGCATATGTATTGTCTTTAAAAGTGTAATACAGAGTAGGAGGTTCCAAAACACAAACAAAATGCCAAAAATGCTATTTTGAAGGCTAAGTTCACATGATACGAAAGTCTCCGAATTATGAAGAACCATTGCTGATAACAAAGTTTGTTTTTCACAGAATTGAATTTGTGTGCTGTTCATGATTGGTTTATACAGAATGTAAGTGCTTCATAGCTTCCATGTTAAATTTTTTTTAGGAAGAACAGAATCGAGGCAAGCCCAACTGGGAACACCTGAATGAAGATTTACATGTACTTATCACTGTGGAGGATGCTCAAAACAGAGCAGAAATAAAGCTGAAGAGGGCTGTTGAAGAAGTGAAAAAGTTACTGATACCTGCAGTAAGTATTTGTATGCAAGCAAGCCTTTGATTTCCATTTTCAGAAGGTACTTTTGAAATACAACTGATTTACTAGAGGTGTAAGAGTGAGCTTGTGTGGTGGCATCTAAAAGGAAGTTCAGATAGGATTTTGTAATACTCTAGTAATCTTTTAACTTGTATCATCCCAGATTGAATTATTCCTTAGAATAGTATTTTAAAGAGATGTTGATTTTTTGGCCTGTTTTAGATTTAGATACAGACACAGGAAATAGTTATCACCTTTAAAAGATAATGCTGAAATGCTACAAACACTTTCCTTTCAGTGTTAGTATTCTTCACTTAAGGCTGGGGAAATATGACATGCTTTTATGTTTCGCTTAGAGATAATTCTGATACTTTAAGAAATGAAGGCATGTTTTTTTAGATCATCACAGTAAACATTTTGGAAAGAGAACAAAACCCTTTAATATCAAAAAACTTTGCTGTCAGTATACTGGGGAAAATAAAAGTAGTGAAACTGGCAAATGGTTCTTTTTCATTTCCTGATAATATAAACTGGCTTCTGCGCAGCTAGATGACTTAAATCCTTTTTCAGAGACCAGAATTACCCTGTGAGAGTCCTTCTCTTGGATCTTCTCTCCATTCTCACTCAAAGCAAGGTGACTCAGTGTGGCTATATAGTGCATCCTATGTCATTAACTTGTATCTTGTGCTCATCTTTACCACCACTTTTGTGCCCCTGTAAAATGATGAGAGTAAATTAGATCTTTTTCAGTGGTGGAAGAATTTTCCATATTACAAGGAAAATTGAGACTATCTTGTGAAAGAAAGTAGTAGGTGGTATTAAAATGACCAACTGATTTTGAATACTTAGTGAATGCTAACAGATGCTGGCTGTGAGGAAACTTGTGGTGACACATGCTGGCTCTCTAAGCAAATTTATTCAGAAGACATTTTTAGAAACTACTAAAGATAGAGAGAGAGACTTAATTTCTGAATTACCAAAAAATGATAGAATGTTAAGCAGAAGTGTCTTGGTTTTGAAAGACAGGTGCCTGCCAAGGAAGGCAGGAGCTTCTTTTAGAATAGAAAAAATGCAAACCCCCCTCCCTCCAAATTATTAAAAGGGGCTCTCAGGCAAAGATATGAGGATAAGAATAACAGTTCTTTAATATGTATAAACAAAATAAAGTAAAACAAAACCCAACAAACTACAACCTAATAGGAAAATTAGAACAAGATGCAGTATTAAACAAAAAGACAAAACCTGACAGTTAGAATACAACCTGACACACTGTCAGTCAGGGTGTTAGTAGCAGGCCGGTTTGAATGGTGGCTCCAGTAGTCCTCCTGGAGTGACAGATGGTTCTGTTGAAGCAGAGATCCTGTAGAAGGGCGGGGTTTTCCTCCAATGGTCCAGTGGTGATGTTGAAGGGTCTGGTCCTTGCTCTGGGAATCCAGTGGGAGAGAAGGCTGCTCCTCTGGGAATCCAGTAGAAGGCAGATGGCTGTTCTGTCCAAATGCCCAGATTATATCCAGGTTGGAATTCTTGGCTCCTCCCCCTGGGCAGAGCTTCTCACAATGGGCTGATGTCATTCTATGAGTCATGTGGTGGGTCCTTGATGGCCCATTATACAGGAACTGGTTCCCAGAGGGAGTTTTCTATGACTCATGGGGCAAGATGTTAATGGCCCATTATCAGGAGATAGTCCAGGGGAGGAGGCAAGGAAAACACTGCCCCTCCTGATTTTAACAGTTCATGAAGATGGGGAAAGAATACAGACCTTCTGAAACATTCTTATATTGTAACCTAGGACAAGAAGGTATGAAAATCACGATTTAGACCTCTTGACATTGCACACTGTCAGTTTCTGAAATTGGAAGACAACTAGAGAAAGTAGATCTTCAAGATTTACTCACTTATTAAAGATATCTTGAGCACATTGGGATTGAATTTATGGCCAGGATTTTTATATGAGTAAAACTTTGAAACCTTTATGTTCATTCTTCAGCTGCTACAGAGCAAACAGTTTAAAAACCCAACTTCTGTATGAATTAATTTTGTCAGGTGTCTGTTCATTCTTCTACCTCCCTCTTATTACTGAATGATATGACTGAAGGGTCAGCTTCAAGATGATGAGTTAAAAGCCCCCAGTATATCTGAAGTACTGTGTATGTTTTTGTTATGCTTGTTTTATGGAGCTGTTGGATGGGTGTGTTCCGAGCCTCAAAAAAAGATGTAATGCATTAGTAGTTCTTTCATTGTGAAGGTGACAGTTAGCTCTTTGTCTTGAAAGCACTCTGCCTCGTGTAGTAGCTTAATCAATTGGAGTAGCACTGTAATCCTGATTACAGAAATAATTGTTTTTCCTTCTAATGAAAAATAACAACATAGGGCTAACTGTTGTCCAAATAGAACATCATTTGAAATATGCTTTGTCAGTTCTCTTCATAATCATCTTTCTATATTGTGCATAGGCATAAGAGATCTCGGTGTTACATATTACTTGCAGAAGAGTTAAAGGTCTGTTGGCTTTAATTTCTCAAAGTTATGCCTTACTGAAACAGGTATGTGTAGTACATACTAATGTATTACTATATAGATGAACTTGGGTTTGTACTACCTATTGCATCTGTTCAAATAGTATAAAAAATGGAATTGTCTTCAGGCAGTTTGAGAGCTGAAAAATTCAGTTTAGTGTTAAAAGATAGGAATTGAAAACTTCTATGAGGGAAGTCATAAACCTTCAAATAATCAGGATAAGCATAAGGAAAAAGGGGAAATCCTAGTGATTTAGAGCAATGTGAATGAAACTGTGGATGTTGGAAGATTCCAACGATACCTTAAAATGTAAGAATGGGAAAAGTTTAATTCCCTTTCATGTAATCGAATACCTGCAACTATTAATGGTTTTCAGATGAATGTCAAAGGATTAAAATGGGGAAAAAATGTATTTCTGTTCTGTTGCTGTCCAGCTTGATTAAAAATTGAAACTATGTGAAAGAGAAGACTCATTTTCATTCTTGCCGTACAATGGGACAATCCATTAGGTTGATGAGGTAAATTTCAGAAACATGTAAGTGTTCTGGTGTTCAAAGATGGAAATTAGTTGCTAATTTTTTGGAATGATCACTTATTTTTGTACTCAAGATGTTAAAAAGCCTAATTATATTTTCTAGCAACAGTGCAGAAATAGGCACATCTCTTAAAGTGGATTTTTATTTGAATGTACTTGGGTGAACAGAGACTATTTCTGTCCTAAAGTGTGTTTCTTACATTTATGAATCTGGATCATTAGTGTGGTTTTTTTCCCCTTGTGGATGTGAATTAATATTTTCCCTTTTCACTTGCTCTTGCATTTTACCAAGATAGTAGATATATTCAAGTAGTTTATCTTTAGAAATGAAAAGCACAACTTGAGGAAGACTGGCTGAACAAGCCATTTTTTTTCTGCTTGAGGAGAAAGGCTAACTTTTTTTTTTTNGCATTTCTCTAGTATGAAGCAGTTTTTAAAAAAATTTTTTTGGCTGTACTTCAAGTTCCATATGATTAATTATTTTCTTTTACCTGTAATTCAGTGAGATACTGGTCTTTATCTACACCTGCAAGATCGTACAATATTACTTCTTTTGTGTTTTTGTTCAAAAAAAGCAGAATTAATAAAGCTTTCTGCAGATGTTTGGGTTCACATCAAGTTATACTGTCCTTATGCCTCCTTCTAAAGTGAATCCTCCAAATCATTGATCTCTCTTTATTGTGGGAGCTTTGAGAGTTGTTTGTTACTTGCATGATTTAAGTGAGGATGGGTGGTTCTCTTGCAAAGGAAAGGCAAAAGGTGTTCTGGATTGACTGTTCAGTGCAGAAAAGAAGAAAAAACTCAGAACCCAATTAGAGGGCATACATAATAATGAAGTATAGCATATCAAACCAGAGCATCATTAAGGTTTTGTTCTTGGAGCTCCTGGGCTGTAGGGATGAACTCCTCTACCAGAAATGTTAGGCCTTCTGCGTGTTCTAAGAAGTGTTGAATAGATGTTTCTAGCTGAGTGAGTCTGTCTAGATATTCCTTGCATTTTACAGATGACTGGGTCTCATTTAATTACTAATTCACCTTTATACTAGCTGCCTTTGTAAAGGATGACAAAATTCAAATTACAGACAGATACTTTTTACCTCCTTTTTCTTTGATTCCGCATTTCCTTTCTGAGGAAAAGATGGTATTTCTGGTTTCTACGTAGCTATTCTAAGATGGTCTGCAATCAGTGTTGTTCAGATTTTAGTGCTTTTCTTGTGTTGGGGCAGCTGTAGCTTTACTTGGTTGCTGCCTCCATTTTCTTGGAAGACAGCTACAACACAGAATTATTCAGGGATGCTTCCCTGTCAAACTTTGTATATCATTTGCCACTGCTGTGTAGAAGTTTACAGTTGTGGTGGGTAGGAGATAATGTTTCAGTAGAAGCTTGTTTTATTTTGCTCCTACATTTGGACCTTGCTGGTTAATAGTGATTTTAGACTTTTCAGTCTTTAATATCTTTAAATTTAGCTGTATGGGAAAGTAAATGTGCTGTATATGGCATGATGTTTTAAATTGGAGCATTTTTTATAGTGGTGCTTGGTATGTACTCATTCACTAACTGTCCTGTTTAGTCCCTGTTACTACAGATGATATTTTTATGGTATTTCTGTTTTTAGTCACACTTATGTACAACACATTTTCTTTAAATGACAGGAGAGAAATTATGAAGAAGCAGTAGTATTGGTAGAGTGGTTTATTTTTCAGCTGAATAAACTAAAAGCATTTCTTTCTAATAGACTGTTTTCAGCTAGTGTGGGGCTTGTTCATTAATGAAGTGAACTTCTTTCCTTGTAAGTGTATTTGTAAATTTTCCTTATTGTTTATTTCCAGCTATTTAGAGTAAATTGAAGGATGTCTTAGTTTTTACTGTGGGAACTTTTGTGTACTGTGAATTCCATCACAAAATACAGAGAAAGCAATTTTAATTTAAGAATGTTTAACCATGCTTTAGCCTTAGTTACAAAAAAGAATGTAGTTAATGTAGAAATGCTGTACATAATTTGTTGCTCTGTAATTAAGACTAGCAAAAGCTTGATATTTGAAAGATAATAGGAGAAGATTTCATTTTTTATTAGCCATCTAAAAAGCCACAATAAATTCTGCATGCAAGTTTGACTTCCTTGAATAGCTCTTTCTAATTCATTCCTGCATGGTGCATTGGTTTTACATTTTTTCTTTCATAAGTGAGAATATAGTGCTCTCTTGTATAGTTTTCCAGTTGAAATGCTGGTCATGCTGTGCAATCCATTGTTTGCTGCTTATTGAGTTCAAGTAATGAAATTAATAAGTGATACAGTAGCAGAAAAAGGATGTCCTTAAGAGCATTTTAGGAAATTCCTACGTTATGTCTGTTTTGTCAGTTCCAATGCAAGTCTCTCAGGATGAATGATCAGACAGGAAGCGCTGTACGAAGGGCAGCAAAGCAGCCAAATGTCTTGGCACTGACTCCTACATAACACTGTAAGCTTTTGATGTGGGGGAGAGGTGATAGTGTGTTATTTTTAGTAGCCTGAAGTGGGCTTAATGTTTCCATGACTGTATGAACCGAGAGCTGCTGCAGTCCTGGCATTCCTTCATGATTTGCTGTTCCTGCTTCCTGCTTTGAGTCAGAAAGCCCTGGCCTTCATGGTGTGGCAAGTCCATTTGGTGAGGAGCTGAACCTCACTGAATGGCTTGCTATGGAGTCTGGCTTGGTTTAGCACGAACTGAATCGATGGCATGAGATCAGGCAGACAGGGAAAAATGGTACTGCAGCAGACCATCCTTAAATAAATTCCTGTGAAAATGCGAGTGAATATGTTCACCTGCAAATAGGATGAGAGCAAAATGTCGTGCTACAGTGAATTTCTGATTATGGCAGTGAAAAACAAAAGAGGATTGTAAGTGTTCCTCTGTGTGTTCCACTGTCCATTATGTCTCATACTGGTAATTTCAGTAGCTTATTCACAAATTGAATGAAGAATTATTAGGGTTATGTTGACCAGTCCTTAATTATATTCTGCTATTTATTTTAACAGTCTGACTTCCCTGAAAGTATTTACTGTCAGGCAAGTTTGAGTTTTAAAAATGAGAACAAGAATTTCTTACCCCACTTTGCGAAGGAAGTGTTTACATATTGTACTTGATGTGTCATTACAATGTTAAATTTTTTGTGTTTACTTTAGTATTAACATAATTGTTTTGGGCCAGCTGCAAATGAGAAGTAGCTCTGTCCATCATTGTGTACTGTGGTGGAAACTGTACACCAGTGGTTCATTACCACCAAAATAATATCTGTTGAATGGAAATGGTTTTATGAAACCGTATTTACTACTGTATCTTGATGTTTTCCAGTTGAATTGAGGTAAATCTAGTTTAAATTTTGTTAAATTTGTCAACTCTCCTGAAATTATTGTCTTAGTACAAAGGAGAAAATTAGAATTGTTCATCAGAATATTGTTCAGGGTGACAGAGCACTGGAACAGGCTGCTGAGAGAGGTTGTGTAATCTCCTTCTCTAGAGATACTCAAAACCCACCTGGAACCTACTCTTGGTGAGGATTAGATTGTCTCTTGAGGCCCAATCATTCTGTGATGAGAATAATTTTGAAAAGAGATGTAAAATGTGCTGTTTATATTATGATTATTATTTTGTTTTCAACTTTCTATTTTCAGGAAGTTGGCAAATAATTAAATCACAAGTACAAATTTATGATGATCTGTACCCTTACATATTTCAGTTGATTGTTTTTACAGATTTGGACGCAAAGTCATCATCAAATATAAATGTATATATGTAAATATGTCTAGTTTTATTAGCTTAAAATTTAGGTAGCAGTTCATAGGGATTATTGTTCCATCTAGGTTTCCTGTAATGGGAGTGCAATTCTCCAGCAGTTATTTCTAAGCACCCTAATACAGGTGTTTACTCTGAATCTTCTGGACATCTTTGATGGCTTCTAGAACCCAAGGAAATTAATTAGTGGTGCCTACATATAGTTACTGTTGAATACACTCTCTTTTCCCCTTTTTCTTCTTCTCCACCATCCTCTGTATTGGTTTATTTAATGTGTTACAAATTTATAACTTGAGAAATGGTAGATCTAGTTTTTGGAAAAGACCTTGAGAAACTTAGAAAAGAGTCTCTTCTCAAAGAGAAACAAAGACGCTTTGTTGCCTGAAACTCAGTAGGGACATTCCCTTCCAAAGCAGGATTACGCATTGATTAGGAGCTCTAATTAGGTTCTGCATGGGTTTTGTCTGTCTTCCAGAAATGTGCCTAATCTATTTGGGCTCTTGGTAGACATCGTTGTGGAAGAAAAAATGGTATTGACCTATTCTGGTAATTTGTTTTGTGGTACCTATAACTTATTTTTAATTTTCCATCCCATTTTTATAATTTGCTTCTTTCAGTCTTGGCTGTTTTCCCAATGTTTCCTCTAGTCATTTCTTCTTTTTGTTTCTTCTTCCATACTTTTATTCATTTTCTGTGGATGGTCCTGGAACAGAACGTGTAATTTGGGATCTTTACGTATAAAATCTTATCAAAGCATTTCTACACTTCTTCAAAAAGCAGATTATTAAGCTACAATTCTCCTTGTCTGGTCATGTTAATGAAGATGATGACAAATCCTTAATTTCTAGTTACAGCTGGGTTTTGGTTGGTTGATTTTTTTACTTGAAATCTCAACTTTATACCTAAGTGAAAAAAATGGTAATTGTAGAATTGTGATTCCTGGGCAGAAAGAGTTGGAATTTGTTACCCTGCCCATTAAACACATTTTAACACTTAGCACTAACCAGACTATATTAAGGAGGTCATATGTGAGTCATCTTGGAATGGTTTCTGAAAGGATCTTAGCAATTGCAAAGATTTTTGAATGAAACAAAAATAAAGTAACCAGTAAATATTTCCCTTTTCCAGCCATTTAAAGCATTCTTTTTTGCGAGTGTTAGTTTTGAAATCTAGATTTCTAATTATACAAAAGTAAAGTTTGTCATCCAGGCATCTGCAGTTTAATGCTGACTGATGATTTACAGTCATCTAGTTGCTCTGCACTGTGCTATTTTGATGTCAGACAGAAAATTCTAACCTGTGGAAAAGTGCCAAGGGTTTTTCATCTACTATTCAATAAAAAACTTAAGTGTTTCTAATTTTAAACAGTACAGAAATACCTGAGCTTTCATTGGAGGAATAGTATGGTTTCTTTTTCTTCCATAAATTGTTTATAGGCTAAGATTTTAATACAGCAATGTTATGGATACTATTAGCAGGATAAACATAGGTGGGCATGATATAAGAGATTGGAGCTGGTTATTATAACATGATTTTGGACTAGGTCATTTGTAACATAGTTTATATTAAACTGGAAGAGTGGTAAACCATCCTAGAAAGTGATTAGATGGGATCTTACTGGAAAGTTGCATTGCTTGGAAAACTGTTAACAGGGGAAAAGCATTTAAGATTCCATCAAGTAGTATATTACATTTCTTGTGTGTTGTTGGAAACGGTATGGATTTTATAATTTTTTATCTTATATCTTCTATATTTCAATAAGTATTTTAAAAGCTCTGCCTTATTTTCAAACTTACTTTATTCATAGGAGTAGCCTAATGAAAACAACACTGCCTTCTACATTTTCATTATTACTATTATTAGCTAATTTTTAATGTTTTCACAACATCTGTGTATGTAGTAATTTACATTCAGCAGTTTATATCTTTATTGTAAAGTGAAATGTGTTTTATATTCCAAATCTATTGGAAATACTGGATAGAAGGACATTTCAACACCAGCAAATGGAATGAAGTCAGAGGTCTCTAGCATTGTATCTAAGCCTTTGATACTGCAGCTTTTTGGAAGTGGACTGGAAGATGTGAGGTTTTCTATTTGACCAAACATTGCAGTAGGTGCTAAGAATTTCAGCCGCTTTATTTATAAATAAAGCATTCCAGCCTTTGATAGATACTTTGCTACAGCCTCAAATTGTACGTTACATTACAAATCCTTTTTCATGAGACTGTAAAAATCAAAGCCCCAAAACCACCATTTGGAGTTGGCTGTCTTATGAGCATTTGAAGCAGTTTTCGTGAAGGCTAATTTTTAGTCATGTAATTGCATGCATTGCTATGCCCTCATCTTAGAATCTTTAGGATAGCTTCATTCTCTAGCTTGTGTCTTAGTTTGAAAATGGAATTTTAACTTAGGCTACCCTGACTTTCTTGGCAGCTCTAGTAACTATACTGATACAGCTGTACTAAAGCAAGTAAATGGTACATGAAGTGAAATGGAACTGGAAGGTGGAGTGGGGATTTGTTAAATGTACACATGGGCACTTGTGAGCCGTGGTGATCGAAGTGGGCAGTTCCAGTTCCTTGCTCAGCCTTTTGCCTGGGTTAGGCAGCAGGTGGTCTTATCCTTCTGTCTGCTATTCTGAGGTTGCAGTTGTTAATGAGTAGATCTGTAGCTTCTAGGGTCTTAAAGGACAGTTTCTAAGTTTTAAAATAAAGCTTGATTACTTAGTTTGTCAGAAGTAACAGTCAAAATCATTATTGTCAACAGACATCAGATGTTTTGAATAATAAAATCTTAGCGTATTGTGCAGAAAAGCTGTTTGCAGGAGTGCGATCACTTGTTTTATCTTAGAAGATAAGTTCTGAAAGATGAAGGGAGCTAAGAAGTGTGTCTGTATTTCTCCTGTTTTAGACCCGCTGTAGTATATATGGTAATACTGTGCTAATCTGATTTGTCAGTTAATGGTATCCTGGCATTTGGAACAGATAAACTATTGATACAATGTTGGGAAGAACACTGTTTTTCTCTTAATGCCTGCAAGAGCAAAGCCTGTATTTGCCTTTCAGAAGTAATTTCTGAAATTACTGGTTAATTTCCAAAGAAAGTGGTTGGGCTGTGGAGGGGGGTCTCCCTTAGTGATCCTTGCCATATCAACTCCTCTCCTAGTGGATGGTGGAGAACTCCAGAAGGAGATAACTTTACTCCTCAGCCATGAGGAGAGCTTCTGGGAAATCTCTTTGCTTTTAATGATCCAAAAGTCAGTCAGATTCGAGAAAGATAAACATAAAGTAATTAGGCTTTTAAAATACATCAAGTCATAGAAACTTGTTTTCTCCTATGATAGCAAGGGTACTTTAAATAAACCTGAACTTTTTCATCTGTAAAAGGAGGTGAGAGCACCTTAGTGTTTTTTTTAAATACTCTGAGAGGTAAATGTTTTTTTTTAACTATAAACATCTAAGAGGTCATTACTGGAATGTTCTTTCTTTTGTAGCAATCTGTAGTTTTACAGGTGATTCCTAGAGACAGAAGAATGAGCAAAGTTTTTATTATCCTATAGGATTGGAGATTGTAGGGGAGACTCTGAAGTTTCTTGGTGTTCAGAAACCATTGTACTAATAAGTGGTTTCATTGATTTCAATTTAGAATTAATTCAAAATAGTTTTTTGTGTGTGTTGCATAAACCTAAATTCTGTGTATTACCAAAATATTTTTATGGAGAAACTTTTTTATATATGTGTCTTCAGCTATGTTGCCTTTGTGCTACAGATAAACTAAGCATTAAATTATATGTCTTGTCTTCCTTACAAAGTAAGTGGAAGGTTAGCAGTTGTATGGAATCAAATAGTAGTCCTGCTTAACTGGACAGCCTTAAAGGAACTCTATCAGTAACATGAGAAAATGTGCCTTGTTTCCATGTAAATCATCCTGCAGTGCTTGGAAAATAAAATGAAGCATGTAAGACACTAAAGCTGACAAATAGCACTATTTATTCTTATTATGTCATGCTTTATATTCAATATATTTTACAGCATTTAAAAGTAATCTGTAGCAATGTCAACATACAAATGTTAATAGTTTTTAAATAATTCTTTCTTTCACTACTGTCTGTAGGATTTTTTAAAAGATCCTATGTGGCTTCAGGAACAAGACCCTATTAAGATTTGTAGTAAGTACTTTGTATATCTGAAGTGTCCAGACTCTTACAAAAATTTTACACTAGGTTACTTCTAAGAACTTGAAAGATGCTCAACTGTGTGCATCAGTGGTTTATGTTTGAAATCTGAGAATTGATTTTTACTAAAAGTCTCAAATTGGCTTGGAAACTTTAGAAATCTTTGCTAAGACAACTTCTGTGATGATGTAGTTGAGACATAATCCCCAGCATACTTTAGGTGCTGGTTTTATTTATTTTGGTTTAGTCAGTTTTCTTCAAACGTGAATCACACATAGGCTTTCAGCAAAATATTAGGTTCAGGGGAATTTGAGAAACTAGATACATGATTCCTTGTCATTTAATGTAAAGCACCTGTAATTAAAGACATAGCTTCTCTTTCTAGATTCAGCAAACTCTTTCTGATGGAAGTGTGTGTAGTAGAATCATGAGGGGAAAAAGAAAGAATTACTCCTTTTGAACTTTTCATATCTATCACTTTGGGGTTTTGGGTTTTTTTTTTGGTTTTTTTGGTTTTTTNTTTAATTAAAAAAGTTTATTAGCAGGGAACCTTAACTGGCATAAGAACAGTTAACTTGTGATGTTTTGGCTTCTCCAAACAGCTTATACTTCTAGGCAAGCTTATGTAAAGAGTAGAAAAATTCAGTCTTGTCTTTAGGATGTTACTTACGATTAAAAAAAAAGTAATTTGAGAAATAAATTAGTTTGATAGTTGTATTTCTAGAAATTAAACATGTCCATATTACTGTAAAAGATTAGTATTAATAGCATATGTTACCAATCCAGATAAGTAAATATTACAGTTCCAATCCAAACAAGTAAATATTAAAGTTGAAAACATAAAAATAAGGGTTTAATGTGGATTCTGGAGAAATTTATTTTTTTTTAAATTTCAAATTATCTTTTCAGTGCTTTTCCATACAGTTACCTTCTCACTTTACTGTTGTGGCATCCTTTAGATGTCTGACTTAATTAGACCAGTTCTTTTTCTGGCTTTCACCTCAGGGTTATGTCTATACTCCCTTGACTTTATCAGGATTATTTTTGTGTTTCTGGTGATTAAAGTTTCTTTTTCTCAAAAGCATGTGGATATGTTGCATTTATGGCAGAGAACAGTACCTGTCCTTTTCGCCATATAACCCAGATTAAAGAGAGACAGAAAAAGGCACCATCTTGAAAGTGGGTTTAAGGGTTTTTCCATGTAGTTTCTTGGAAAAAGGAGGTTGATGCATGTGTCTGTGTCTTCAGTTGTGTCAGTGTTCATTAATTCAGAAGTATAAATAGATCTGATGATTATTTAATTCTCAGTTCTGCTTCCTATGAGAAGTACTTGAGGCAGTGCAGAGCTCTTCTTTTCTCTTAATACCCAAAGTGCAGCATCTTAGGGGTGCTAGTCAGAGCATGGTTCTTCTGTCCTTTTTTTATAGATGTGAGTTCTACAAAAGGAAGAAAAATGTATTAAACCCAGAGTATCATCTTGCTTGGAGAGACTCTTGAAATCCTGAAGGATCTAATGCGAGTGAAATTGCTTCTCATCTCAGTAGTGATGACCTTTACTCCAGAACAGTTCTTTGGTTCATTGATCTATCCACACTTGCTTTTGGAAGTATAGGGAACTACTTCCAAAACTCCTTCTGTAAACTCTCCACCACCTTTCCACAATATTTGTTCTGTGTTGCTTTGTTTAAAATACATTGCTTTCAGCGAAGTGTAGTGACTGGTATTTCTGAATCTTTGCTGAGTTCTGCAGCCTTCTCTGAAAGATGTTTTGGGAAAAGAATTCATAAATTCATATATGACCCAGTCTGTCACTTAGGCCTCTCTAGTAAACATCCAGACCTCACACTACAGTTTTGTCTACTGACTTGCCCAAACACTTCTGCTGTGTTATTTGCTGGTTATCTTTAGATAAACCAGTTGGGTTTCCTTATTCTTGAGACACCTCTTCCTCTCCCCTGTAAGACTGACTGTATATTGTGTCTTATTTAAAACAGGAGCTTCCCAAATGCTTAAAACTGGGGGTACAGTTGATAATAAGGGTGACTTGGAACATTTTGCTGAAAATTTTCATAATCAAAACCAAAGCAAAATCAAATTTTTTGTTGTTTTCTGGTGGCTTGTGGGGTAGCCAGAAAAGCAAAAGAACAAACTTACTACAATCCAAAATATGAAGCCATATAGAGATTTCAGATGCTGTCCCAGCTGGCCTGATGAATTGTTTTTAGATGGCAAAGCAAAATAAAGGAGCGTGTGTGGTAGTCTGTGTTTTTACCATCACAGTGAGGCAAAGGAAAGCTCCTTTCTCTTTGTAAACTGCCAAATACAAGTGTATAGTAGAGTCTTAAACCTGAAAAATTTACCAGAAACCCCAAACCGAAAATTATTATTTTATCCCTTTTAAAGTATTAGGGATTATTAATAATATCAAGCACTATTTCTTATTTAAGTGAAGATGAGCGATATTTCTGTAGTTGAAATTTGATGTTGAACTGTTCTTGCGGTAGGATAGGAGTGGCACTCATTTCTCTGTAGAATTTGTATGGATTATTTGGGACCATACTGTGTTCAGTGTCTGTTGGAGGTGATAGACATGTAATATACTAACATATTTACACTGTAGGTGCAGTGTATGATGCTGGAGTATAGGTATGCCTTGGATATTCTACAGGCATATGAAGACCTTATCTAGAACATTAGTAGGTGCTTAATTAAATTAATAGAGTTGTCCAGTATAATATATGGGCAGGCATAATTAATGAATCAGTATGGTTTTACCTCAAATGCTCCTTACATCTGAGATTAAAGTACATTGTTAGATTGTTTGTACCTGTTATCTGGTACTAGTCCTGAGTTCACCAGCATCCTTATAAACCACTGAGTGAATTGCACGTAGAGGTCAGATGAAGCTATATATGAGGGTTTTTTTTGGACTGTTTTCTTTGGGGGTTTTTGTGTTTTTTGTTTGTTTGTTTGTTTTGAGTTTTGGGTTTTTTTGTGGTGGTTGTTTGGTTGTTGTTCTGTTGTAGGGGTTTCTTTTCTTCGGGATTTTTATTTTATGTTGGGTTTTTTTGTTTATTTTGTTTTATTTTTTTTACATTTGTGTTGGTAGAAGTTGTAGACTGCTTCACTAATTGGGCCAGATGGATCTAATTGCTTTGTTAGATGAGTCAGCCTACACTTTAATGATGTTTTTAACAGTACGGCTGCATTTCATTAGAAATGTTTTGTGAAAAAAATTGTCTTTGGGTTTCTTGTTTGCCATTGCATATAGCATTTTAGAACTAAATCTGTTCTAAAAACCAATATGCAGTTGGTTTAGAATATCTCAGTCATTTTTAAATGAAAGTTTAACTTTCTCAAATGCTATGAATCGAAGTAATGCACAATTTAAAGTCATACTTTGAAAAAAAAACAAGTATGAGGTGTTAGCTATTCACTTTAGGTTAAAATAGAGATCAGATGGTGTGTTTTGAAATTAAATGCATTACTTGATCTCTAACATTTTAAAAGTGACTTGCCTTTTGAGTAACTTCCTAAGAATGCATCTTAGTTTTGCACATTTATTTTTTTACTAATTTTGGTAAGTTTTCATGTTGTGAAAGGAAGAAAAGTTGTAGTAATGTTTACTATAGGTGTTCTTGCTCCAGAAGAAATGATGGTATGACCAAAACAGACTAAAATTCATTTTTTGGGAGGACAGACCACCATCTTCATTTGCTGTAGAAAAATGAGTTAAGCTAGGGTTTAGGCTTTTCCAATACACTGTTAGTCCAGAGACAGCAAATGTTTATTCTCATCAGCATTGAGCTGCTGTTTACATTTCAATGAAAGAGGGAACAGCTAAAAGGGGGCAAAAGAGCAAGGGTGCAGTCATTAATTCCCTTCACATAATCTCGATTAAAAATGACAGGGGAAAAAAAGCTTTGCTACAAAAAACACAGGTCCCCTTCTCAAAATAAAAAACGCTGTAAAAGGGCCTGGGTGGCTTTTTAAAAACTGAGACATTCTCATGACCGGCAGGAAATGGGCTCTTGTACATGGAGTATAATGACACAATACTCTGTTGCATTTTATGTAGTTCCTTGATCTGTAGTTTAGACCATTACATGTGGTATATAATAGCAATAACAAGATTAATTAATTTCATTTGAGAGGTGACGAAGTATCTTCAGTAGTCAACACAGTGAAGTTAGTGGTTGGGTTGTCTCCTTCGCTGTCATTCCACTGGCTTTTTGCCTTCCTCAGTGTTTGTTCTGCATGACTTAGTGGATAGGAGATGCTTTGTCTGTGCAGTCTTGGAGCCTCTCTTGTAAAAAGCCGTAATGTGAGAGTACATCCCTTCCTGTGCACAAAGGTGTTGCTGCTGTTCTCTGCCCGCACAGCCATTTTAGAATGGGGAATCTGTCTGGGGACCCGAGTACAGTAATTAGCAGTCTCTTCAGAGTGTCAGAGCAGAATTACCATTGTAATGGTTTAGCAGGAGGATAAAAGGATTGAATTTGGGTCTGCCTTCCTGCCAAACTAAATGAGTTGCCATGGGAATTTTCAAATATAAGAGGCGTTTACTTAAAGCAATTTGGCGAGTTTGAATAAACTCATAAATTACGGGGTTTAGAGGAGAGATCCCTGCTTTCTCTGGCATGGGCTGAACAGCAAAGAAGGCTGTTAGAAAGCTGCTTACATTCTTAATGAGAATAAGTTGATCCATGCTCCCTCACAGGCTATCAGCTTATTAAAGCTAAACTGTTTCTGCTAAATACAGTACAGTAGGCACATTTTGAGAGACATAGTTTGCAACAAATCCCTGGAGTAAAAAGCAACATCTGATTTCTCTAAACATAAATTGAATTTCCTTTGCCAAATTAGATCTATTTTCAAGCAATGCTATTAAAAATTGTTCTCTGTATTGTTTCAATAAACATTAACCTGCTATTGATTTCAGCTTTCCTCTGTGCATGTAATATTTATTACAACACTTGTCAGATCCGCTTCTGAAATGGGAGGGAGGGCATTGAGGTTTCTTTCGAAGACAAATAAGGTCCTATAGCCCTTCAACTGTTTTTTTCCTCGGTTCACATGTAAATATTTTCCCAGCCCAGGCCTGCCTCTGCCTTCTCTCTAAAGGGTGTTGGGCTTTGACCTCCTGACTTCTTTGTCAGCACCGATGCTATTGAAATGTGAGAAGATGGACTTGGTGCTTTCACAAGTGCCTCAAGTGATGAACATCACTTATGCTTGTTTAACCTTCTGCTGTGCTCAAGAAGTCAACTGTAGTAGGCTGTGCAAGAACTGATGGCTGGTGTTTTGCACCGCTTATTTGGAAGCATGTGTTAATGTTCTCCCAGCCACTTAGATCGAGTGACTTAAAGAAATAGGAAAGATTATACGTGCTTGAGTACTTTAATGGTAGCTTTAAAAGTGAATATTCAAGGACATGTCGTGCTTGGAACAGTTTGCAATATTTTTCCCAAAATAATTTGTATCTGTTATATAGCTTAAGGCTTAAATGTTGCCTTGTGATCCTTTCTAGTACGTATCTCAAATCTTTACTCATCATAAGTATTATGATATGGAAGTGGAAGTAATTAAAAAGAGAGCAGTAATGACAGTAATTTTAACTTCAGTTTAAAGCCATAAAAATACGGTTAGAACTCCTTGATAGAATCTTACATCACTAGCAGGAATCCTGTAGATTAGCAAAGGAAAATAGTAAATTTGTGCTGATGATTCAGTGGTTGAACAGCTGCTAAGTTCTAACAAATTCCTGAACTGTTACTAATAATGCAGCTGAAGCTGTTTGGTAGCCTCAGGGTACTGTTTCTGTGAAACTTTAGAAATATCTCCAAAGAAATTAGAAGAGAACAAGAGCAGCATTTACTCATACTAATACTGAAAATCTTAACTGTTCGTTTAAAGTTACTTTGAGAAATAATTGTCAGGGAATTGATTCCATCTGACTTGATCCCCACCCCCATACTTTGTTATTTCTTAGATGAGTTACTGGAAGGCAAAATTTTATAATAAAATATTAATAAATAAATATTTACAATAAAATAAAAATATTATCTAAGTTTGTGAAGTGGCTTGAGAAACTGAGACTATGAAAGCTTCTACACTCTATATTATAAGAGGGTTTCTAAATGATTAGAGGACATTATCAGCATTAAAAAAAATATATAGAAAAGGTAATGCTACAGACTCTTCAGGATACTGGGTTGAACTGAGTACATCACTTAGGTCCTTAGTTCCAATCCCTTACAGCACTTGTGCAAATCAATACTGTTTCAGAAATCAGGCAGTGAAAAAATCTGAAATAATAAAAAGGTATATCTTGGTATTACAGTTTTCATATTTCGTTCTCTGGGATTTTTTCTGCATTTTATAGTTTTAGTTCCATAGGTTGTGGGGCTCGATTGGGACCTGTATTATATAATATCTTTTGCGTTCTTCCTCTTCTCTCTACTTGACTTACAAAACTTAGGTGAAAGTAAGTGGCAGTGAGAGTGCAGGAAAGGCTTTAGCTGGTGGATTTTTTTTGGCTAGGTCAGATGTTGAGATAGGGATGTTTAAAAATTACTGATAACTGAATCTGGGCTACACAGTATGAATTTGGTTTTGCAATACCTGTGGAAGAGGAAGGTGGGAATTGGTGCCTAATATTTCACTTAGTTGTTTTTTTTTAATGAAGGATTTTTATAACCTAAAACTTACTGATCAGTCACATCGGAAACATCCATCTCCAGAGTTCATGAAAACATACATTAGGCAAGTTACCTGATAGAAAATGGAAATTTCATTGGAAGGATATTTTGTCCTTTACCTCATGAGCAGTGTAGGAGAAGCCTTATAATTTTACCATCTAAAATGGATATAATAAAAAACACCGTGTTCTTTTGTGAGCTGATTTTATTTTCTAGAAAAGTAAGTAGAAAGTGGTAGAAAAGTAACTCGCAAATCTTCTTTGGGGTTTTTGGAGAGGTAAATCACCTTGTTGATGCTCTCCAGCATTGGAGAGCACAGAGGAAGTGTCAGGGATATGCTCACAGAAAAGATGGGAATACCATAATGGGGAAGAAGTGGGAAGCTATGCAATGTACTTGTTCTCTGTGTTTAATTTGTTGTATTTTGAGGGTTCTTGGGTCCTGCTGGTCCAGGAATCCAGAGAATCAAAGAAATGTGCATGCTGCTAGACCAGTAGAGATAGCAGCTGTTTCTTCTCTGGGCACTCCCTCTTTTCTAATAACCTCTCGTGAGTATTCTTATCCAGTCTCCATTTAATGCTTCTAATGGGGCATTGTTAATTTTGCCTTTGATCTTTAGATTCCAACAATTTGTTTCCTTCTGCAATTTTTTTCACTTACTAACTTGTAAACTTTTGAGAGCAGGTTCTTTGCATGTGTACTGTAGGTATCTGAACTCCAGGTCAGAAGTGTATAATTATATACTGTTAATGCTAAAGTTAACATTGCCTGCAGAGACATGAAAACACAATGCATAATCTAAGTTGTACAATTCTTGGCTAAAAAAAATTAGCAGCTCTCATTTGAGGCAGTTCTACAGAAAAATGTAGTACACAAAAAGAAAAAAAATATCAAAAGGAAGTTGATTTTTGTAGAGTCCTCATATTATCAAACCAAGCATTATTTTCAGTTTCTTTACATGGAGCTTTGAAAATACTGAATGCACTATTTAACTGCTTTGGATTTAAATTGCTAGTATAAGGTGTAAGAATTTCCAGTTCAGGATGATGATGTTTTTAGAGGTTTGAAATGAGTGTTTTTCAGTGCTTTTAGATCATGGAGTGCAAATAGCAAAGAATTCTAAAGATATCTGCAAATTATGAATGTGTGTACTTAGACTAGTAGGTAAATGGTTGAGATTGTAGCCATTGCTCCTGATGGGCAAATCTACAAATGGAGGAGTACACTCCTCATAGTTTAAGGTAACCTAGAGGTGCATGGTCAGTACAGTCGTCCAAGAGAAGCTGTAATAGTACTTCTCCACTGAAGATTGGCACCAAGGGAGAAGAAAGACAGAAAGGAGAGAAGGATTGTAAGTAAAGAAACGGGCAAAAACTATAAAAAATTAATTGTAGGAGAATAAGGAAAAAGAAAAACAAAATGGAATATTTTAATATGAAAAAAACCTAATTCAGTTGTCAGGTGGTGGTTTCCAGTTAGAAAAGAAGATTAAACTACTGGACTTCAGAATCAGCAAGACTAAGACTCCCAATTCCACATGGAACTGAATCAGTTGGCACACTGAGGTGTCAGCTTCCGTGAGTCTCTCCTCTCTCACTGGTGAGTCTGCAGTGAGCTCTTTCAGTTTTGTAACCTGGCAGAAAAATATACGGGCTAAAAATAAGAAAGTGTTGCCAGATGAGCAGGTTGGCATGGTTCAGTTCTGGATACAGTGATAGATACAGGGGAGCAACAGTGAGGAAAGAGTAGGGCTGTCACCACCACTAGTTTAATTGGCTTAAAGTACCACAGGAGTGCCAGTTGAGAGACTTTGTACATCCTGGAAAATAATTTTTGACTCCTTTGACAACAATGTAAAATCTCAGCCTAATCATCCTGAACTGAACTAATTTGTAGCCTGGGAAAGAGTCTTAAGGATGGCATTTTAATTTTTTAGATTCTGGAATCGACTGTTGTATTTGCTAGGTAAACTTGTCTGAACTTGTTTCCTCTGAAATTATTCTCCCTAAGTTTTCTGTCTGATTGATTCCCATTCCATCCTCTGTTTTTCAAAGTCTTAGCTTTCTGAACTCAGTCATGCATGGATGCACAGCGACTTATTTTCACACATTCTGGAAACAAAATTTCATTAATTTATCCATTCATTTGAATCACTTCAGAATTATATGCCTTGCTTTTCACATCTCTTGTACCTTTGGTGTCCTCATTTACCTTGGCTTAAGGAAAAGAACTTCATTTGTCTCTTCCCATTAATGCTAAGTAAATAAATATTCTTCATTTACTCTGAGTGTCCAAAAATTTGGATCACTTTTTAGGTTTACTTCTTAATTTTTCAGCCATGTCATGTAACTAAAAGCTTAAAATACACTTCTTTCTGGTTTTGGATTTTTTTTTCCTATATATTAGTTATTACACACATTAAGGGAGATTTTTACTGCAAAGTGCTGTGTATAAGAATGTAGTCCATAAAATTAGAGACTGTGTGAATTTAGGTATTATTTTGAAATACTCATGAGATTCTAAGGCTCAGGAGATTAAGAGAGGCACTAAGGTGATTTGTCTTGTAGAGAATGTATTTTAAGCTGCTTTTGCATATGGTTGTGCACCTTGTCTACTATAACACAAAAGTATAATTCTGCAGTCTCTGAAAGACAGTTTAATTCTACATATTTCTAACATCTAAGTCTAAATTTGTTTCTCCTAAAAATTTAATTAGAACAATAAATGTTTAGAGAACTAAAGTGTCTGAATAATTCTCAAACAGATTGAAACAGAGAGATGTGCAGAATTGAGTCAGAAATGTAGAAATGGGACAGTTTACTTGTTGAACTTGACTCAAGGGTCATTCAGAAAGCAGGTGGAAATCTCATTTTAATACAATACAGAGTGAAAGTGAAGGGCAAGGTAGGGAATGTGTAGGAATAAATTAAGTTAACACTGCAATAGTTTGGTGTTATTAAGGTGGATTAATATTTTAAATACCAGAGAACATTGCTTGTTCTCCGCAAAGGTCCTACAATATGCATCTGGCATTTAAGGTTAGTTAGAAGCTACAGGGGAGATGCTACATAGAAAAACTGCAGGAGTATCCTGTCATGACAACATGGTCTAGGATGGCTCAGTGGCTGCAGTTTGTTTCAGCCACAGTTCAGGTACCCAGCTGCTTAAAAAATGAAAATGGAAAACCATTAAAAGAAATTTTGGTGTAATATCTGATCTGGAGTCTGTATCAAGCTGTTCAGATGCATCACTATAAAACATGCAATGATCAGCAACAAAGAAAAGCACAGAGGTCTTGAATGTTTCTGTCCCAGAATAGCCTTTAACTTACAGTGAAATTTGGTCAAATTTATGCTATGAGTCCTGCCAAATGGTTACTTAAGTGTCTATGTCTGCTGAGGAGGCAGATTTTTAAATTAGTGCGTAGAACAGCAGGGAAGAATGGTCAAAGTAATTATTTAAGATATGCCTGATAAATACTTCTCTCATTCTAGGGCAGAAGATTACACATAAAGAACTTAATTGTCTTATCATATAGGCTCAATTATTGTATAGAAAACAAATTATAATTAGTTGATTCTGGTAATGTAGGATTTTAGGGAAAAAATATTTTAAAATTCTGGTCACTGATTTCTTTGGAGATTTTTGAGATAGGTTAACCAGTCTTTTATTTCAGTAGGTCTCTAGCCAGGTACCTCATGGTCCCAGTACCTTCTGAACAGGTCTCATTTCTGTATGTAAGCGGTCATAACCTATATTTGCTTGTGAGAGAGAGAGTTCTGAAACATGGCCCACATACAGAGCCAGTAGAGTTTATTTATGCATGGCATCTGAATAGTCCTGGGTAGGGGGGAAAAATGTGTAGGTTTTACTGCAGATTCCAGAAAACACTTTTTATAAAAAACGTTGTTTTATTTAGTGGAGGAGAGAAAGGAAACAAGTGGGTGTTGGTTTGGGATAGTTTTTTATTGTTCTTTGGGGGGGTTTTTTGTTTGTTTGGTTGGTTGGGTTTTTTAATTTAAAAAATTTTAGCAAAGTTCTTTGTGTTATAAATATGGATTGCTGAAATACAAATTCTTTTGCAAATTGATGATTAACAGAAAGATATTTTTATTGCAATTTGATATCTTTTTTTCAGAATGTAAGGGGTATTTTTTTTAAAGCACCAGGAATACTTTCAAAACTCAGTTTTTGTTACTGCTGATGTCCTCTATTTTCAGAAATAAGTATTTGTAATCTGGGCTTAAAACAGCAGAAAAAAATCTCGTATACAAAGTAGAGTATTGTAAGAAACTGACTAAATTTTAATACATTATGAGAAATTAGTGTTTCTTATTAGTCAAAATCTGGATGAGAAGTACTGATCTTAAAGTACATGATTAATTCCCGAAACCCAAAAAGGTGAATATCTTCAAACATGAAGTTTGTTTAATTTTCTTTGGCACTTACTCCTGCTTCAGGTTCCTTTTTTGTTTTTTGTTTTGTTTTTTTTTTCCCCCAAGGACTATGATGAATAATTAAAACAAGACTTGTGTATGTTTGAATTATTCTGTGTGATTGCACTGGAAAGTTACGTGACTACATTTAAAAAAAAAGAAGTCAAATTATCATCACTTCTGTCATTCTGATGTAGGTACAAGAAACTGAAGTATGTTGCATGATTTTCATAATTTACCAAGAGTCCACAAATCTTTTGTAACTGAAGTTATACTGTGTTAGGGGTCATTGGTTGGGAGACGGAGATGACGTGCTCACCAAGCATCCTCAACAAACAGCCAAGAGTTTATTAAGGCAGCCCTTTTTATAGGGCATTTGAGTTTCCCGGGCATTCACATGTGACTGGTTGAGTTCTTCACACCTGCTGGTTCCCTGGTCAGTGATACATTTGCATTTAGGGATGAATGAGATTGGCTGAGGGTCCCTGTGTAGATTTGAATCCAACCTATCTTTGTTCGTCCATGGATGTGTTTACTTCTAGGCTGGTTTAGTTTAGGGGACAGCTTCAGACCACCTGTACTGTGACAAAGTTACTAAGATTAAAGGAGTTGATTAAAAAATTAAAATCTGTTACGTGTGTATTTCTACGTAATATTTGCAGATGTCAGTAGTATTTTGGCAAGCTATCTTAAAAGGCTTTAAAAAATGTTTTTAATGGTAAATTTATGTTACATAGAAACAAAAAAATGATATAAACTGATAGGCCGAGGTTCCATGCCTTCCCTCAGCTCCTAATTGTCAGCACGAATAAATTTTCAGGGCTGTCAGGAATCAAAAGCTGCCTTTTGTCAGTTTCTGATTAAACCTGTACTTTGCTGCCTGATGCTCTTAAGTGATGGGCGCCTCACAGCACACACACCTGTGGCTGCTGTGTGCAGCTCAGGCTTCTGAGGCAGCCCGCAGCAGCCAGAATGGCTCTGCCTTTCCTCCTTGAGGCAGGGAAGGTCACTCGCCATCCACCCACCGCAGTAGCCACAAGTTAGGGCTGTGTCTGAGGGAGGAGGGAATGCGGTGAGTGGTCAGGTGTGCCCAGCTGGGGCTCCCTGGGGAAGAGGTGCTCCTCAAAGGCCCTTTGTGCTGGTCCCTGCCAGGCAGCACCGGTTCTCCCTCCTGTCTGTGGAAAACAAGGGTTGCCTGGTCTCTAAAAGCTGAAAAGAAGGCTCAGTAAATAGCAGAGAAAGCCCTTTCCCTAGCAACACGCTGCCTCCAGCAGCATCAGCCTTTGAACGGAAGGTCATAAGATTGACATATTTGTCCCCTAAAGAGAATGCACACAATTAGTTTTTTCACTTCTCTGTATTTTTAAGCTGTGTGAAAGTGGGTTTTAGCAGCCATACAAGAGGAGACTGGCCAGTTGGAACACCATTGCCCCCTTCTTCTGGACTTCATCAGCTCTGAGAGTTCAAGAACTGGAGAGGCATCTGTGTGGTGTTTATGGAAGATTTATGGAAGATTTTTAGACAGTATTTGAACATTGGTATTAGAGTACCAGTAAAGTCCACATGAGACACATGTGGTGTTAGATTTAACACAGCTATGGGGCTGTGTCTACATGCTTGTAGACACGTAAGCAGTTGAAAATAATTGTGAGCTTATAATTCACTTTTTAGCAGCTGTTGAAAATTACTGCAAGTATATACTGAGTGCGTATCTCCTTTTAAACTTCCAATATTCTGTTTTGTTAGTTGGTAAAACTTAAATTGGTTGAATTTTTGGGCATCTTAGATTTAAAACAATACTGTTTCTCTAGATGGTAGCTTTATATAAAGTTCTGAATTAAACAGTCATTACATGCCTTGACCTCAGAGATTGTGTGTGTTCAGAAAACAGTCATTTTGAAAATAAAACCATTAATGCAAGTATTTCACAAAAGGGAGTATAGGTGAAATGCAGAAACTATTTTTTATGTCACATTTAGCTATCATGATTTCTGTTGAAAATATGAGTAGAGCAGTAGGTTTGACAGTTGAAGAAGCTATTGGAAGACCACTGCTCCCTCAATACTAACATTTTAAAACCGGAGATGCCTAAACATTCTTGGGTTTAGTCCATTTTTTAATAAAGTAGTAGTTTAATTAGGCAGTATTACATTTTTAGGACATTTCATGCTGGAGATCAAAATGTCTTAGAAGTTACTACTGCAGCTTGAATTCCCATGTGGTAGTGTGCAGCCCTGAATGCTGTGTTTAATGAAACAAGTGAGGGAAGATACACTCGAAAGACATGTACTAGTTCACAGCCACAGTCTTTGTGCTCCCTGTCACCGGCAGGTTTTTTTGTGCTACTCTAAAGAGAGACTCCTCACACTCTTTCTTGGTTACTAAATTTGATAGGAAATGCCATTTTTCTTGCTGTCTTTTCTTTTATTATTTCTGGGTGGGAGCAGATTCAAAGCATACTGAACATGTTATCCATATGAAAACTTGCAGCCATTTTGAACATAAAAGGCTTTGTTTATGTAGTAAACCATTAGCCTAGCTGGAAAGAAAACTATGTAGCATTGGGCTCTCTTGAGTTTGCAACAAAATACTAGTTTTGAAACCCTTAAATGGGGTTCTCCCTCTCTCTAGTCCCATCTTGCCCCCCATGTCCCCACCTACTCCAGTATTTAAGTTAGGTGTCTTTGCAGTTCAGGAGAATTTACAGCTATTTGGGGTATATAAACTCAAACTTTGAATAGAGACCTCCTAGGATTACAGAGGGAAAATAAACATTACAGGTCAAACCATTTACTTAACTGTAAATATTTTAATTAATCATTCCATTGTTATATTTCTTAACAATTGCCTCTAATTTGTACCTATTAAAAAACCACCTTGATCATGGGTCATTTTGTAGCATATATTAGTTAAACTATTAGAATTTACTTTAAACTGAAGATGGGTTCATGAATTTGTCCTGATAAAAGTGGTATGTGTCAACACTGTCTGAGTGTTCTGGCATTGTTCAGTCTGTTCCAAAGGCTACAGTTGGAATAAAGACCTGCATAATATAGCTCGTGTTTGTGTTCTGCTCTCTTAAGATTCCCAGGATGCTCGTGGAACTCAGGATGTTGCTGGTAGAGCCATATGTGGGAAATTTGTACGAGAGGCTTGCCTGGTACTATCTCATTCAGTGTGCGTATAGTTTAACTGCTGTTTTCAGAATTGAACTAACCAGTGAGGAGGAATTTTGAATGTTTAGCATTCCAAAACTAGAAATACCAAAATTAAAGTTTTCAGTTCTGAAAGTTTTTAAGCTGGGCTTGCACATTGCTAAAAACAGGTCTGACACTTTAGATTGCATAATTGGCTTTAGATAGATAGCTATTTCATTTGAATCTTCATACAAATATCAGCAGACACCTATGCTAGCAAATAGGTTTTTTATTTTTCCTTCAGAACTTCTTGGGGTTTAGTGTGTATATGTGTGTCATGAAAGATGCATTCTTGTTATGGAACTTTATGAATTGCTGAAGCTCTCCAGTGTGATGTGTAGAGATTCTTATCACATATTTTATTAAAAACATTTAAACAGACGTACAAGGAAAATAGGAATGATAATTAAAAAAAAAAAAAGGCAAAGCAAAAAGCAAGTTTTGAAAATAAGTATTGTTGAGGATATGATTTAACCTATCCAGGTGATTTTTTTTTTCCTTCAAAGCCCTAAACCCTGTGATTTAAATATGAGCCCATCACATCTGTCCTAAAGAAATGTTGACCTATTAAGGTCAAGCAAAATTCCCCCCACCTCAGTGTACTACCAACTAGTATCGAGGGAGTATATATGGTGAAGCAAAGTTGTAAATTCCCCTGATGCTGCATTTCAGTCTGGCTTGTAAAACACGCTATGTACTGATTTTCTGTACCTTATCTGTATTTTCTTTGTGCAGAAATGGACAGTGGGGGGCAGGGGTCATCAGGATTCTTAAAAGTATTACTGGTAAGCCAAGTATCATGATTAAACAGGGATATGTCAGATAAGGTGATGGGAAGTGTAAAAAGATACGCTGCCTTTTCCCCCTAGTGTATCTTTAACATTATGACCAATGAATTTGTCAAGTGAAACAGCACAAGTCTTCTTTGCATATCATTTGAACTGAGAGCTGGCTTTGAAGAAGATAAGCAGACTGTGTTGCCCAGAAGAAATAATGATGCTAATTTATCTTTGCCTGTCCTCATAGCCATAGCAGTGTGTGTCATTGTTGAAAAGGAAATAGAGAAATAACTGAGCTATAATTTTATCACCTGTTCAGTGCCATAGGATTGTTGATAGCATACAGGACTCTGAGAAATATGGCTGGTCTGGAAATCTTCATCGCAAAAGTATTTGGGAAAGTTTCCTCTAATATGCCAAACTGTGACAGAAAAGACTCTTTGACCAATTCCCTGCAGAACAAACAAAGCTGTGGTGTAGGATTTCTGTTCCATCACCCTCAGAAACGTATAATCAAGGATGAGAAAGTCTGTTACATTTGTTTACAAGCAACTTGTGACTATCAATATTTACATTCTGGGCATGGGAAACTTGAAGGTCTCTGCCAGATTTTTATGAAGGAAAGGGAGGATGATGTTTTATTCAATAGTGAGTAATAGAGTAATTTACCAGAACTAAAAGCCTTTACAAAAGTAAAATCTATTCTCTTGCACTAGGTAATTGATTAATAGTTGAGGTACTCCCATTCATAGTCTTACAAAAAGTTCTTTTCCTTGTCTTTTACATCTAGTTACCTGTCATCTTGTCTAGAATTTTGTTGCTATAGATACATCACTTTCAACAACTTAGATGCAAAAAAAAGGAAGATCTTCCAAATGTGGATTTTAAGCATATATAACTCAGCATCAAAAATTCCAACGTGTTTTAGTCTTTGTAGTATATTTAACAATATATTGGTGCCTGAGATCTGGTTGTTTTTTGGTTTTTTGTTGTTTAACACATGTACATCTAGGAATTTGTAGTATAATGTCTGTAAGGTTTTTTTTGTTAATAAATTATAAATGGAAGGTTCTTGTCCCTGAATGGAGACATTCATGTGTAAAGACTGTTTGACTGGCACGTGGTATGTTAGGAATACATACTGATCTACAAGTGAATTGCAGTGGAAGATTTTTCTTTGTCAGGCAGATAAAAGCATTCTAGAGCCCAGAGAGTCCAGCCAGTGTCACAGTGCAAGCATCCAAGCTGCAGCTGTTGAGCTGTAGAGCAGCTGGGGACTGCGGGAAGGCAGGGTGAGAGACCCCTGAGGGGCAGCACTGCTTCCTGGATAAGTAGGATAAGATCAATGAAGTAAAATATTTCAGTGGTGCTACTGCGTTTTACCAAAATTCTATTAAATTAGTAAATAGTAGATGGCTTATACTATGCAAATAGGCAGTCTTAAGAATAATTAAAGTCTTCATATTTAATGTGTGTATTTCCAGGTGGTAGAAAAGTTATGTTTATTTTATGTGGCAATTTTAAATTACTTTTCTATTTGAGGAAGAGTTTTAAGTATTTATTCTTGTTCATTAGTATAGTGTTCTTCCATAACTGCCAGGTCCTCTGCCCTTCTGCTTGGAGTGCAGTAAGTAAGTAAAATTATTTATTGCCTTACCTGCAAAATGTTAGGTAGCTGGAAGAGTTCTCTCCAAGGTTGGCTGGAAGGCTGCTGGTGAGAGCTGCTTTTTAAGCAGCAGTGGTGTGGAGCAGGCAGGGAGGCAGCTCTGCAGGAGAGGTTGCAGAGGTGCTTGGGAGGCAAGTGCTCTTTGGTACTGTCACACTGCTGAGGCCCCTGGTCATTCTTTCCATGAGCCTGGTGGGACAGGCCTGCTGCTGTTGGCAGGGGAAGATGGAGACTGGTTTTTGGCCTTTGTGTTCCTGGCTGATCTGTCTTGTCGTTTTTCTTTGCCACCATTTTCTCTTCCCACTTGCTGCTCCTGCTTTGAGCCTGAAAGGACAGCCCTGGAACAGCTTATAAAGTCTTGGTCCCCAAAGCCAGACTTTGCTGCATTTTGTGTAAAATAATAAAACTGTCTACTGTCTTTCCTAGAGCTAGGCTCACTTCAGTTCATGAGAATTCAGCCGAAGTGCAGGGATGTGATAGGATTGCAAAAACCTCATCCAAAATGTGTGACTTCTGGAACCTAGACTGTCAGTGAAAGTCACTAACATCACCTAAATATGAAGATCTATTTGCTATTAATGAAAAAACAAACAAACAAACAAGTATATTTGTTATATTTTCCAAAGCAGATATTTTAAAAGAAATGTAGCGTTATATGGGGAAAGCACCTACGTTTCTAGAGTTATGTTGAAAGCCTTCCCTTCCAGCCCTAGTAATACTGAAATCAGAGAACATTATGAGACTTGTGTGTGTGAGACTGTAAGGCTCAAGAAGCTCTGTCAGAATAAGGTATCCCAGCTGTGACACAAGTGAGTGAATTGTTTGGTTTCTGAATTGCATGAGCTGCATGATGTTCCTTTTGGGCCTGGCAGCAGTATGGCAGAGTATAGGCTCTATCCTAAAGTTGACCCCTCCTTTAAATAGTATCTTTCTTTCCTTCTCTGCTGTAATTTGTTACAGGCTTCACAGAGTTGACAGAATCTAACAGTCCACCTTTCACCTCTGAAAACTGTTGTCATCTGCTGAAGTCCTTCATTGACATTGCACAATGAAGGCATTTACCTTTGGAGTCTGCATGCCTGTCTTGTCTTCTACCTGGTTAACAAATGTATCTAGTGTATGTATGTTTTGTGTATAAATAAGAAGGTAAACTATATGATACTCCTCAGGATACACTGTATGCACATGAGAATCAGAGGCACTTCAATGCCTAAACTAAAGGATCTTCTGAAGGTTTTGGAATATCTGAGGTTGAAGTACAGCTTGGACATTGATAATGAGAAGAATTCATTGGCGTGTTTTATCGGAGCTCCCCATTTCATGACATGAAACAAGCTCTTACTAATAGCAGTTATATAATAAATTGCATTCTTTCATTGTGAAACTGTTGGTATTGTCCAAAGTAGGGGAGACAGTTGTGGTTTTAACTAGATATTTGTATGGTCAGCACTGTCTATTTAGTTTGAAATTGTGTTTCTTTAGGGAGTGTTTCCTGAGGCTTCATGTAGGTAGCACTTGTTGTGTTTTGAGCCTTGCAACTATTAGTCCTACACTGATAAAGATTAGAAAGCAAGTTATTTAACATGATAGTCCTTCAGGTCTATTTATTGCTAGCCCAGGTAGAGTTGAGCTACTCTGAGGAGTTACAGAGTGTGTGTTCACAGAACAGCACCCGGTGGTGTCCGTGCACACTGTAATAGGATTTCCTGCTTCCATCTCATCTGTATTTGTATTCAGTGAGCATTTGCAAGTAATTGCTTAGATTTAAAGAATTATGTTTCAAGATACCATTTAAGGCTTTTTTTTTTTTTAATCTGCATGTTATATTGTACACAATAAATAAAAGGAAAGCACTGGAGATTTAAGAGGATGAGAGGTTTGAGTCAATCACTTGAGATTCAACTTAGTAATGCAAATCTGGTTTTAAGTGACCTTATTGATGTTTGCTCAAAGTAGCTTCCTTTTGGTACAGATGACTGAGCTTTGTTGCAGCTGTTGTACAGGTAATGTACTGTCCCTTTAGAGATTGCCTTTGTATCCCTGTTGCAACCTCTCTTTGCTTTAATAGAGTGCCTGCAGGAATGCCTGGAGCTAAGACACATCTCGTGTGCCTCATTTGATCATCTATCAGCAAAGAAGTGAGAGGATAGGGCAGGGAAAAACATGTGCCCCTTGCTCTGATGACGCAGCTCTTGAAAATTTGAGGGGTTGGCTATTGGTGAAGGGTGTTCAAGTGGAGAGCATGGTACCAGAGTGTGAAGGACAGGAGGTGTGTCCCAATCTTGGCGGCTTCTGTGCCTTCACCGTGAGGAGAGGTGGCAAGTGACTGTTCCAGATGTTGGGTGTGAGGAGGTGGCAGGATTTTGAGAAGCTCTGGTAGGGTGGGTGGTGCAAGCAGTGCTGAGCACCCCTGTCCTGCGGAGATGGCATTGTGCAACAAACAGTGCCATCTTCTGGGAGGAGCCGGAACCATGGACTTGCCGTCAGCGTTACACGTGGTTTTTAAAACGGTGGGATTGGTTTTGTTGTTTTGTTTTGTTTTGTTTTGTTTTATTTTGCTTTGTTTTGTTTTGTTTTGTTTTGTTTTGTTTTGTTGGGGTTTTTTTTTGTATCTGATAAATGCTTTAAAAATCAAAGCACCAGAAATCTAAAGTCAGTGTTACTGTCTGGTAATGCAAGTTCGCATCTTGCGTCTCTGATTTTTTTAATTATACAGTGTCTAAAGGAAAATTTTAAGCTATATTTTGGGTTATGTTTAAAAGAAGAAAAGTTTATCAATCGCTCAGCATAGTCTAGAGAAGTAAATGTCAAAAATAAAAGTTAAGGACTTGGTTTGCTTTGTTTGATTAAGTCCACTGTTACTTCCATAAAGATACTTCATAAAGCCTAGTAATTGCAACATCTTTTTTCATAGAAAGCTGTAGTGACCTATAGGAAAATGGTAAAGCAAGAATGATTACTTGGACTTATATCTCCTTCTTTTGACCATGTCAAAAGGGTAAAAATATTTTCTGTCTTAAAATTATTATCCTATAAATAGTTATATTGGGAAATATTCACCTGGGATTAGGGTTACTAAAATTATCGTAGCAAGTGGAGTGTAACATTCAGCATTTACTGAAAGACACTGATGGCATAGATCAATCATCTGAAGGTCTTATTTGGAGGAAGTGAGCAATTCTAGTGACATTAATGGAACTGTATGGGAGATGCAGCTGACATTGTGAAGAGGTTTTCTTGTTACATGCTTTCAAATAAATAAATACATGAATGCCAGCTAAAAGCAAATAACAAGGTACAACTTACAGGAGGGGAAAAAGATTAATCAAATCTTTATTGCTAAAATAACTTGGATAAGGTATATCCAGAATGACAAGAGTTTGTGAACTCTGCATAGGGAAATAGATTTGGAATTGGTTTTATTGTGCCATGATTGCCTAGGTAATTTACCAGCAAAGACGCAATGCAAAAATAGTTTATTTTAAAAAATATAAAATTATTTTGCATGTAAATTATAAATCTGTTCTATGTCATGCTAAGATTACCAGAATCAGCACATTTTGTATTCCAAAGGGTCTGTGGGACTATGGTGTCTGACATTTCTGGATGCTACAGTACTTTACTGTACAATTAATTTCTAGTTAATATGGTAATTGAATGTGTATTTCCTTTTTTAGTATTACTGTCAGTTTGCCCTGTCATACAGTATTTAACATATAAAGAAAATGTCTAACTTTAAAAATGTCTAACTCTCAGTATGTTCTGAATGTTTACTGTGTGACAATCTTGGTGTTTATGCAAGTCCTCAGTGATACAGCTGGGATTTTCAATTTCTGACATTTGTCAGTCTTGACTCATCTTACCGTGTTGATTTTGAGTTGTTGATAAAAATCAGCTGCTGAAAGTTCCCTTTGCAAGGGGTCATGGCCCTTGAGCATGCCTCACAATAAGTACTGTATTTGCTTAGATAAAATTTGAAAACTGTTTTTGTCTTGGACTTTAGTAAATTACTAATCCATAATTTGGAAGTAAAGTATGTATAACAAGCTCATTAATGTGGAAAATACTGTTCCAAATACTTGGAAAATACTGTGTGATTAGATAAGTAAAAATATGAAATATTAAGTTTAGCAAAGGAAGAATGCATTGCAGCTCACAGGAAAGCTGCCCTTCTATGCATCTGACATAAAAATTTCAGCAGTGGCATTCCATACAGGAGGCAAGGTGGTAACCTAACATTAAAGTAGACATTGACCATCCCTCTTGAGTTTCCTATATCATAATCACATTTTCGGCTTGATATAGTGTAGACTAAACAAATGGTAGTATTTTTGGAAAGACAGATCAGAAAATCTCTGGTCTTAAAAATGAAATTATTCTGTTAGAAGTGTTTTCATTATTAACTGAAAAAGTGAGCATTTTTCTGCTGAATCCTATTTAATATTTATGCAACCTGCATGATACTAATGGAGTAGGTAACTTCAGGGAAGTAGTTCTTACTGAAGCAAAAACAAGAGTAATGCATGTTGTGTAAATAGTAGTCACATCCTCATTGGAATACATCTATGTGTGCCAGAATTATGAATTCAGCCTCAGGCCAGTTGTCAATATCCTGTCTGGAAAGCTACTCAAAGATTGTGGTTTATTTTTTTGTTTGCCCCATCCCCCTAGTAGTCAGTATCGACCATAGTGGAACAAATTACAATAAATTGCAGTGCTTAAAATCTGTGATGTCTGTTCTTCCTCTGGCCCAATAATACAATTTTTAAAGATACCTTTAGGTGTATGTGAAAATATATTTCAGGAAAGAATTCCTGAAATTATTTCTACCAAATGCTATTTATATTTAGTCCTTAATTTTAGAATTTGTTATGAACGTTTTCCAAAACTCCTTTAAGATACTTGTCAACAAGACTTAATGATAGTCAACAGGCAGTTTCCCCTTAATTTTATGGAAAAGTTGACAAAGCTTGCTGCTTTTGTTACTAATGATAAGCAGGTTTTTTGCTTGGTTAGAACTTGAACAGTTTTATTCTAGGTCACTTAGATCTTGTGCACTAGCGAGTTCATAATCCTGATTTCCTTCCTGTTTTTTTCATATGCAGGCAGAAGGAGAAGACAGCCTTAAAAAGATGCAGCTGATGGAACTTGCAATTCTGAATGGCACTTACAGAGATGCCAACATCAAATCACGTAAGATGTCATGAGCTCAAGGGTCAATGCCATAGAAGTGTTTGTAGGTTTTGAATCTTAAAGCTACCTTTGGAAAATGTACAGTGGCAACTTATGTTGGAGAATGGAAGGCACTAAAAACCCAACAAAACTGTAGGTTGCAAAAGATTTTTGGGGGATAAGTTACGTCAGTTTGCAGGGTTTTTTTAGCTTGCTTCTCGTCCCCATTATTTTTTTAACAGTTGGGTTGAATTATTTACAAATATATAGGATTAAAAAAACTCAACCCTTAAGCTGGATGTTTCTATTTTACATTCATTTTTTCCTTAAGACATATAAAGGACAGTAGATTCCTTTGTGCTTTCATTTTTAGAGATTTAATTTTAAAATGTTACAGATGTTCAGGATACTGTGAATTTTTCTGTATTATATTTCTTCCTTTCATCTTGCTTGCATGTGTACCCCCAATGTTATGCTTTACCAACAATTCGTCAACTGGTTTCACAGCTGAGTTCACATGGATCAGTGATGTAATGAGCCATTTTTACAATTACTTCCATTACATTTGTGTGAAAATGCTTTTGCAAATGCATGTATGCACAAGTTTACACTTGAAAATTAATTACAAGCACCTACTAATGAAAGCATATACCTATTATGTGTGATACAAATGATTTTCTTCAGTTGAAAATCCAGTTTCTACTCCTGAAAATATAGTTGCAGACGCTGTTCAAAAGTACATTTTTGGTGTAGCTGTGATACAAATGTCAAGTGTAGGCACCGTTAAAACAGTCTTTTCATTAACGACCTACTGATATTTGCAAATTTGTTTCTCCACACAGTCTCCATTTCAATGTTGAATATGTTCAAAGGTTGGAATGCAGTTAAGTCAATTTGCGAGTGCTTACACCAGTGTAATCATTATGATTTGAAAAGAGACATAAGTAAGGTCTTTTACCACTACAATGGTAATGGTAAATCTTTCAGCCCTAAATGAACACTAGGATATTGAAAGCTAGACCAGTTTTAAATATATGATAGTCTCTAAATTATTGCAAATTTATAAGTAAAAGAGCTTTCAGTATAGCTTAAATTGATGCAAATTTTCACACAGAAAATTTTTTATTAATTTGAGAAATTCCTTTGTGTTCCCATTGGTGTATTGAATCAGTGTAAGGGGAAGATGGAATTTTTTATTTATTTTTTGACTAGAGATGCCACACTAATACTCATTATTTGATGAGACAATTTCAGTCTTTGTGTTTTGATTTTACTGAAAAGTTGGTGATGTAGAAGCTGTACTAGTTTAGTTCTTTTGAGGAAAGGAAGTAAAAATATTTGAGTGCCATTTTTAAATCAGCTGAACATTTTTGTTTAAAAAGTAAAAATAATTTTTAAAATGCACTTGTCTCAAATCTGAAAAACTTCACCACATTTCTCTTTTCAGGCCACCTTTAAGTAAATTAAGTCAATGTAGATCAACAGTACTGCATAGAAATACATAAACTATAACCCCTTAAGCTTTACTGTTGCCAGCAGATGTGCTAGTGCTTAAGTTGTTCGTCTGGTGTGCCAACAGGCTTCAAATTACACTTAATGAAATGTTCTAGCACCACTTCAGTAAATAAACAAAACCACCACAAACAAACAAAAAACCCAAACCAAAACAGAAAAAAACACCTTTTCTTTAACTTAAGCAAGGCCATGGTGAACTCCTAATAAGAAGGAAGTATGGTATTTGGTGAAATTTTGTATGGAAGTAAAATTTGAGCCTATTTCATTCATGTTAGGGTAGGACAGGACAGATGAATGTTTCTAGATCATCTTCACTGATCCTGGAAATGGGAATCGTGTATATGTTTAAATACAACTTTATGACATAAAAACTCTAGACTCATACTGCAGCTCTGCATAACTGAGTGTCTGTGGGCTCTATAGATACACTAAATTTAGTACTCTGTATTTGATTGTGACAGTATTTTCCTTGTATTTCCTGCATGCATCTCAGTCTCATGCAGTCTTGATAGCATAAAAGAAGAAATGTGGTCTAAATGGAGCTTTCGTGCTGTGTAACCTGTTTGAGAAATCTACCTCACTGTTTTACAATGGCTTTTTTATTTTGCATGTTCATACTTAATCACACTGGAAAATGGAAAGCTGTTTGCATTTGAATGGTGTGCTTTGGCACTGTGTGATCAGCGCATGTACTAATGATTTCCTTTTATTTTTCTTCTTTCCTACTTTTTCCCTTTTTTCCCATTCTTTCCACGTTTTTGTACTGCTATCTCCATACTTTCCTCTGAATTTCTTTGCTTACTGTAGCAGCCCTTGCCTTTTCTCTTGCAGCAACAGCCCAGGCTCCAAGGATTATTACTGGGCCTGCGCCTGTTCTCCCACCAGCTGCCCTGCGTACTCCTACGCCAGCTGGCCCTACCATAATGCCTTTGATCAGACAAATACAAACCGCTGTCATGCCAAACGGAACTCCTCATCCCACTGCTGCAATAGTTCCACCTGGACCCGAGACCGGTTTAATTTACACACCATACGAATACCCCTACACGCTGGCACCAGCTACATCAATCCTTGAGTACCCTATTGAACCTAGTGGTGTATTAGGTAAGACCTTTTTACGTGGGTGATTGGAGAATGTACTGCTTGTGCTTCTGTTGTATTTGCAAGGTAGAGGTTCATGGAGCTCAAAGAAAAAATCTCAAGCAACAGACTTATTTCGGGTATATCAGAAACACCTGCATGGTGCCGCTCTTAAACATTTTAAATGTGTTTGGCATTCCTGAATGTGCGCGCTTAGTTTATATTAGTAAACTTACCAAAAATTAAATCTACATGTTTTGTATGATATTAGATGATAGATACATAGGCAAGGAGAAAGAAAAGCAATATACAAGTTGATGTTATTACTTCTCATCTGGGCTCCCATGAATAACACATTAGTTGGTGTTCTCTTTAACATAAATTAAATCCAGCAATTTTTGAAGAGAGTACTTCTTATTTTGCTCTATTGTATTAGTAGCAAAACTGGAGGGAGTGGAAAAGTCTTTGTTCAGTTGGAGTTTTTGTTTATTTAGTACGCAACTGATAAATCCCAGTGTCAGAAAGCTCTAAATTATATTATGAGCAGAAAATTAATTCAGTGAATGAATATAAAGTAAACCAAGTTCTCACCAAAGGGTGATAAAATTAGCAGCTTTACTGGTGGCTTCTTTTATATACGTTGCATTGAAACGTCCATCATTCCTAATATTTCAGACCACTGACTTGGTGTGTGGAAGCAAGAATGATAAAGCAGCCGTGACAATTCAGTTAACTGGCCAATATGGAACAAGCAGTTCGATAGTTTCTTCCTTTCCTACCCTCTACAGAATCTAAATAATCTTTTCTCTTCAGTTTGTTCTGAATTGCACATGACCTTGGTGCTGCATGATGTTGATTTTATAGGACTTTGATCTTCGTTTGTTCAGTGGCAGTTATTGATTTACACAAATTCTAAACATCTCTAATGAACACTGGACAATAAGGTTCAAAGTCAATATTTTGTTAAAAGTATTGCAAAAAAAAAAATCAGTGTTTCATGTGACAAATACTTGGTGAGTTATCTGTGTGTGCATGTTTCCACATTATGTACAGTAAAAAAGAAAATGTATTTCAGATTTCTGTCTTGCAGGATTAGTGAATCAATAACAAAAATTCTAGTAAGACAGAAGTATGCAATACATCTGTCAGCTTATGGTTGCTGTCAGTTAACCCATAGCCAAAATTCGGTGAGCATATGATAACATTATCATTTATTAATTTCCCCCAAATATGTAAATATTCTCCCTAGGTCCTCTACCCCCAGTCTTTGAGTTCGAGTTGTGGTACATCCTGGTGTAAAGTCACAGTTAGAGAAGAGAGTTCATCAAAGTAGCTCTTAGTGATTAGTGGCAACCTAACCCTCTCCTGAATTGAGTTATGGCAAGTAAAGAAATACAGCATTCCAGAATAAGGTTTATTATAATAACTTGGATTTCTCACAGGATTTTCTATAAAGAGATAGGAGGGCAGAATGAAAATTACTTCTAAAATGGTATCTGAAGCCATTGTATACTTTCGGGCTTAACTGTTTGAGGTGTACTGCCCAAACCAGACCTCATCAAAAAAATGCTATTTAAAGAAGGAAAAGGAAGTGGGGGAAAAAACCCCACACTTCCGCTTTAGCTGCCTAGCCTATAATCAATAACTCTTAATACATCTGTTCTATTACCTGAGCAATTGTATAGAGTTAATTAAATTTGGGTTTCATTGAGTTTTATATTGTTACATGCTCATTCTCATTAATAGGATTTTGTCCATTTTTGTAGTAGGCCTTTAAGACATTTTAAAATAATTCTATTAAAAATGGCAGAGAAAGGCATCCCTGTCAATATTTTTGGGGATTTTGGTGTTGAGATCAAATATTAGTTGGTGACTAACTTTCAATTCCCTTCCTTTTATCTTCAGGTATGGCTTTCCCAACGAAAGGCTAAGAATTCAAGAACGGTCTTAACTGATCCTTCATCAGATCTGAATTTTAACAAATGCTTAGTTTTCAGCAGCCTTGAAAAAAGCTTGGCCTAGCAGTCAGTGACTTACTTGCACTTTTTTGCACATAGATTTAAAATAAAATAGTGCTATTAATTTGGATTAGGTCCTATTACAGAGTAGCTGTAATTTATGAGTGTATAGTAATATACTGACTGCTAAGTGTTCTATATAGTGTTTGCTTTACTAATCACCTAATTCATTGCAGTTCATACTTATTGAGTTACAGTTTAAAATCACAATCTGTAGGCTTGAAGAATTGCTTTAAAACTTTTTTTTTTTTGTGGTAGAACTGGAAGTGATCTTAAACTTAGCAAATAATTGTCAGTATTAAAGATGGCATTATTTAAAATAGTCCTGCTGCAAGAAAGGCACTTCAGTGAATATGTGACTAGTAAAGCTTAAATGTGCTTGGGTCTAATAGATTTCATGAAATACTGTAATTTTGGGATTGTGAATGAATGGATTAAACAGGTTAAGGCCAGGATGTTTAAAATAAATGCAATATTAATCTGCACAGATAAACTTCTTTTTAAGATTAAGATTTGAAACTACTGTGCCTTAACTTGTTGCTTTTCTTAAAATGAACTTTTGTAGTTAATGATCAGTTAAATCCATTTTGATAAACCTGCTGTTAATGTTTTCTGTGAATGTTTTCTAACTTTGTCTTGGTAATTGCAATTTAACTAGGTGCGGTGGCTACTAAAGTTCGAAGGCACGATATGCGTGTCCATCCTTACCAAAGGATTGTGACCGCAGACCGAGGTTAGTTTAGTTCTGCAGTTCTTGTTTGTAAGAAGTGCTTTGAGTGTACGTGAGATTTGCAACACCACAGCTGGTTAACCAAATACCCTGTCTTCACTCATTCATGATTTTTCTCAAAAACCTGGACAGTTAATATTTTAAAGCTTTGGGAATGCTTTGCAGTTTAAAAAAAAATTCTAAACTTGGCTTTCCCAGTTTGAATAAATATATATACTTTGATATATTTAATAGAAAATTTATAACTGTTTTAAAAGTGAAACATTTATCTGCATCAGGAAACGCTATGAAATCAGTGCTGCAATAATTAATTTGGTCATGTTCCCCTCTTCCCCCCACAGTTCATTCTTTTAATTGATGTGGAAATATCAGATTGGTGTTGCAAAATAAAATGAATGGATGGTTGCTTAATGAGAAAGAACTAAAGGAATAAATGCCTCCTGTCTGTGTTTGGAGAAATCTGAAGATTTAGATTTCCTTTTTTTCCTAATAAACTTTTGAGCCATTGTACTGTAAATTATGAGGAGGATGCATGTTCTCAGATACCTAACTGAATTCAGAAAGGTAAGGGCTGTGAAGATAACTTCAAAAGTTGTTTGAGTTTGAATTAGTATGGCTAGGGGAAGGGAGGGTGTTTTGTTTGTTTTTTTTTTTCCAAAATCTATTTCTTCGTATTTTCCTTTTGCTGCTAAAATGTGTAACCTGAAGGAGAAACAACTTTTGAAGACCTGTTGGTGAGATGACATCCAATATTTGGGTATCTCTCTTTAACCCTTGAATGGAAAGTAAATCTTCATTTTTCTCCTGTTACTGAAGTGTCATGCCTTTGGACCCTTGAATGAAGTGTTTAAGCTTATTGAGAAAACTCATATTTTCGGTTTATTGACATTGGCTAAGAAGCAGTGTGGGGGATGAATTTTTATCCCATCCCTGCTGCTGACTCACTGTGGTTTTCAGCAAATCATTTAATCTCTCTGTGTATAGTTTCCCAATGGTCAGATAAGGATAATAACCCTGCCTCACAGAGGTGTTGTGGGGGTTCTTGTTTTGTACAGGGCTTTGAAGATGCAAAGCATTATGTGCCAAGTATTATTATGCTGCTCTCATCCAAGTCAGTGTTGTGCAGGTTTCCATGATATTGTAATACTCAAAAGCCAAATTCCAGTGACAGATATGACATGTTGTAACACTGACTACACTTCTCACAACCTTCCATAAATTAACTACAAGAGAGAATACAGATTCTGATCAATACAGTAAAGGGGCCCTCCTGGATATTTGGTATATTTATGTAACATTTTTATCTTTGATATGATCTTAGGTTTACAGAAAGCATAAAGCTGATACAGGACACTACTTCAGTTTTCTCTAAGGGTTTTATATCATTGCATACTATTTGCCTTGTCCTCATTTCTTGAGAGCTCTTCAATGGGGCAACAGGATATAATAATTTGAAGGTCATAACCCATGTTTACGTAAAAAAGGAAGTAGGTTTTAATTTTTTTTTTTTCTGTCTCAGTCAAGAGAAATTGGTGATAAGAATCTGGTTGTCTTTAAAAATTTGCCCTGATGCTGCAAAAATCAGTTTTTTGCTAATGGTCCTTCATGATCTGCCATGATAGTTTCAGATGACAGATGTGGCTGTCTTTTTATGTTAATAAATATTTACCTGAGACAAATAGTAAATACACTGATAAAGTGGGGATAGAGGTGTTTTCATGGAGAAAATACCATTTTGTAGTTTATCATTGTAATGTTTGCTCATTGTAGATTCTAAATATATTTGAAGGGCCTAGATGTTTTATCTGGGTCACTTAAAAGTAATTTAAATTAATTATTGGCATAATTTCACCTTCTTTTAAAATACAGTCATTTTCTGATAGAACAGCATTCATCTCTAGCAATATTGGAAATCAGTTATCTTAAGTAGAATAAATGCACATTTTTTCCTGTGGAATAAGTCATGCATACCTCTCAGAAAAACCATATTGATATTTCAGGAGAACATTATTTTAAAGTCTTATATAAATAATCCCAGTGTGTATTAAGAAACTTACACAGAGTTAATTTTACAACTGAACTTCATTGTGATTTGAATTTTAAATGCTAGGTTATCACTGCACATATCTAAAAGTTTCACACTAAGGTTTTGGAGACAGCTTTGTTCAACAATAAAAATTTATTTTAACTAGAATTATACTGTAGAACTAAAATACTATTCAGTATTTGCCATATTCACCTATTTGGTTGTTCTGTCACCAGGATACTTCTATAGCTATGGCCACACAAAGCAATGTCAGCAAACCGAAATACTTTATTTTTCAATGTGGAGGTTTTTTTTACATAGTTAAGTGTCACTAAATCTATCTTTGCATTCATCGGGTCTAAAGTTGGTGGGATTTTTTTTTTTGTTTTTTTTTTGTTTGTTTGTTTGTTTGTTTTTTGGTTTTTTTTAATTCTAAATTAAATTACTAAGATGACTTTGTAGTAGTACTGCATTCACTTTTTAAGTAGTTTTTATTCTTTGCATAGTTTTGGATTTTTGTCGGGGTTTGGTTTTTTCCCAGAGATAAGCACTGCATTCAAAGCAAGAATCCCCAAGTGTGTAAATGTTTTACAACTAAGCATGTAGAATTGGTGAAGGGTTGGAAAATACAGCTCATTTTAACTCAGAATAAGCCCCCAGTTTATAAATAATACAAAATTGAATTTGATTCATATAACAGAGACTGACTGATTTAATTGTAATAAACTATAAATGGTGTTGCACAGTTGACAAACCTGTGTGTACTGTAGAAGGCCAGACTTGGCAGAGGATGTATCACAGGTGTCCTGGTATTTTTTAAAGGTAGCTTGCTTTGATTTTAAACTCCACAAGAAATATTAATGCTAAGAATTTTCTCAAATGTTTTATCCAAACCAATTTTCACATAATTTATATATAAATTTTAATACCTTTTAATCAAAATTGTAATGAGTATCAAAATGCTTTAAGAGTCTGTTTCTAGTATACCTGTAAAGTGGTAATATTGTGCCACATAAAATATTTATTTTCATTTTTTTCTTCTTTTTGAAACAGATGTTATAATTTAAACAAATCCCACTTAGCATGATTCTGAAAAAATTCAGGGGAGAGTTTGGTCTCATTTATGTTACAGTAGTAATTTTTTGTAGTGTTATGAACTGCATCCTATGTGATAGGCCACTTTTATTATGTGAAAGTAAGTGAACCCACAGGAAAGATTGTTAAATCTATGGTATCTGTGAATATTACACCTACTGAACTTCATTTTATGTAATGGCACAAATCTGACTTTGCACTGAATACCTTTCTCACTTTCATCTCCTCTGCCTTAGTCAAAATGGCAACAGTACAGGAACTTTTATCAACCTCAGAATTTATTAGCTCTAATTAAGCTGTTGAATGAGTCTTAAAAAAAATAAAAAAAAGTCATACTACTGTTAAGTGGACCAAGTTTGGTGAAGGAGAATGCAAGAGAATGATTAAAGAAGGAATAGCTCAAGAACATTGGGAATGATAACTTTCCACTTGAGAACTTTTTTATGTTTTACTGTAATTTGTTTGTGGTTTTGGGTTTTTTTTTCTTTTTTTCCTTTTTTTTTTTTTTTTGCAAAAGAAAATAGTATTTACAGGTGGCTTCTTTTAAAATATAAAAATATAAAGCAGGAATGTATATGAAATGTCAGATTTTATTGTATTTGCAGAGTATTAGCTTTGAAAATGAATAAAGAGAGCTGTTTGTAGTTTTAAAATGCCTTATTAGTATCAATTAGATATTTTCTCTATTTTTTCATGTACTTAGAGCTTTTTAAGTATAGACTTTAAAATGGCAGGACTTTTACAGTGTTTACATGCAAGTGCATTTTATAAGTGTCCTATATGTGTAAAATAGTATTTTGAACGGGAAAATGCTGGCTATAGTAGGAGGCTGAGTGTTTTCCTGGTTTCCATGATGATGCCTATGTTGCTAGACTACAGTTTAGTACTGCTTTGTATCATGAGGCCAAGAAATTCCATGTTGTTTGTAAATAGAATAAATGAAAGGCAATAAAAAATTCATTGAACAAAAACCCTTTGTTTGGCCCGTAGTTTGTTGAACCAAATTGTTTCTCAGAGTCCAGAATTCCTTAGATGATTCCATTCTTTTAACAACCAGTTATTAATAATCACATCCATCATTAATAGTTGCTTTAATGCTTGCACTTGGGGAGGTACTAATGCTTAATAGCAGTCAGATACTGATGCTGTGCACTGACTGTTTTTCCAGAAATCTTCTGCCCAGTTCAGAAACTGTTCATTGTTTTTTTGTTTTCCAATTTCCTTCATCGACTGCTACTAACCATTAGTCGTTAGACATATTTTATCTCTATTTCTCCTGTTAACCAGTTTTGTGGGAGTGGGCTTCTCCTTCACGTGTCTAAATCATGATGGAGGGCTGTCATGATTTTATTGCATTCTGTAGATGGTGTTGATCAGTATGTCAGAATTAAACATGCTTGTTTTTTTTATTAGTTGTGATTAGTTTTCATGTTGTCATTAAGCCGTCACTAGCTGGAACTAATCTCTTCTCTATCTTTTCTTTCTTTTTTTGTTTTGTTTTGGTTTTTTTTTTTGTTTTTT
>VXBU01002480.1:110742-266982 GCA_013400315.1 Bombycilla garrulus
TTTTTTTTTGTTTTGTTTTGTTTTGTTTTGTTTCTAACCACCCAGCCGCCACCGGCAACTAACCTATGACCTTCTGACCTCTGAACTCTTCACCCAATGATGACCTGACCATGCCTGCCTGCTGATCAGTTAACTGGTAAACGCCTTTGCTTGCCTGTCTTCAGTGCAGCGAGCTGGGGCACTTGTCCGTTCGTCTTACCATCTAACAAAACAGACAAAGAAATTGTTGTCCTCCAACTCCGCTTTTTGTTGTTCTCCTGTTTGGGTGAAAGTGGTTCTAGAACCTGCACTGACTAGTAGTAAAGCAATAAGGTCCAACTCATCCCTCCGCACTGATCGTCCTCTAGTATCCCGCCCCAAGCGAACGGTAAGGAGGCCTCGCACGAGATGGAGACAGATGTCCCTTAACTACCCGATGACAGAGGCAGTTACTGTGAGAGACTTCTAGGAATATTTTTCTTCTCAGAAAGAAAAAAAAAAAAAAATAAAAAAGTTAAAGCTCTCTCTCTGAATGTACTGTGTGATGATGCATCATGCATGAACCTTTGGTCAGGGATGTCACTGGGGAAGGGATTCCAAAAAGTATTCAAAATTTGATATGCTGTTTAGTCACTACCAGTGCCCTCAAAGGGCAGATGTTGCAGCCTTTTTTCTATTGCCTGCCAAATTGGACATTTTAAAGGAAAGTGTGCCATGAAATGCAGATTACAGTGACTTTTCAGAACTACATTAATGCAGACAACAAAACAGCAACACTATTAAAGCAAAATACAGGTTTAAATTGTTTTAACCATATTTTAATCTCCTTGGAAGATTACATGAGAACAAGGTACATGCATTATGTGTCACATTACTGGGCAAACTGTTCAAATATTTTTTTTAAACCTCCCTGTATAGAAAAAAATTCATTAAGGATGTAAAAGCCATGCTTGCCTATTTGCTGTACACATGTAATGAAATTGTAGATAAAGTGTAGTGCATTGAAACAAAATGAACAAAAAAATAGATACTTTTACTATACAAGGGTGCTGGTGCAGAAAAAAAAATATATATTTTTGGAAATGTAGCATTTTATACTTTCAAGTGTTATAAAAAAGAAAAAAAGAACAAAGAAACCCTTTATTTCATTAAATGATTTTTTCTGGTGGTTGTCAAGAAACAAAAGACCAAAAGAGCCTTTTAGTCTTTCTTTTTTATTTTTTAAGTATTGGAATAAGTCTAAAGAAAAGGAAGTGCCTTATTTTCTTCATGGTCATTTAGTCAAATGTCTTGTATAATCAGCTTCTCCCTCAGACAAGTTACTGCATGCCACTCAGTCGCCCAGTATGTGAAAGAAGCTGTGAGGGAAGACAAATGATGAGTTGACCATATTAATTACCTGATTTTTGCCATACTAGTGTGATGTGACTTTGCCAAAATCTCATTAAGTGAAGTATTTGCTAAGTTTTCATGAAACCAGCCCATTATTATTTCAACCAGTCTACTTTTTAAGTCATATCAAATGCCGTACTTGTGCAACATAAACCAAAGGGTTCTGTGATACAGACTGTCTCATGCTTAAGGAGATTATTAGCTTGTGGAGCTGGAAATTATGTCATTTTTGTTCAGGGATGGAGAGGAGTTTTGGTTGAAATAAATGTTATATCAACTGTAGTAGGCTTCAGCATCACCCAGAAAATGGATGTTCTGTGGATAATGAAACTGAAAGTGCTTAGTGAGTTTTCAGTCAGGGACTGAGCACATCCCAGTTTCCACAAACAGCTCCTGCAGTGGCAAACAACACCGAAGTTACTTACTTTTCAGCTTGTCTCTGACTATTGTTACATCTGGCCCACTTGCTTTTCTTCAAAAGATCAGCAGGAGAGGGACTTCAGCCATTTGAAGTCCAGCTATACCTTATTTTTAACCCTTGTCTCCACATGAGGTTCGAATAGCTGGGCAATTGCAAGAGCTGAAGCTGTTGAACACACAGTATTTAATTCTGAAAACATTAAGTATTACTTTGTGGGGCTCAGAACTAAACTTGGCAAATATCAGGTGATAATTTTATTCCCCTCTTGCAACTCTTCACAGCTTCCAAATGAAAGGTCAATAGTAAGCTAACAGGGCTTACATTTTTAAACACCTGCATGGTGACCTCATCTAACATTTTGTCTCACCTGGAAATAATTATCAGTTTATTTACTATGCAATAGATATTCATCCTTCCATATTCAGCTAGATTTTTGTTTATTGTGCCACCAGCTTTGTCTTCCTGTTACACATACAGTTGTGTTGATTTTATTTACAGTATATGCTGTGCCATTTTGATTTTATTTTGGTTGGTTGGTTGAATAAACTTGCGACACTCGAACATTTGAAGAGAGATTTGCTAAAACAATACCAGTATTTGATCCAGTTTCATCTCAACTATGATAAAACCTGGACATTTTAGATGTTTATCAAAGGTCTTTTACTTGGGGGGAGGGGGGAGAGGAAGTGTATGGAATAGATGTGTGACATATGAAATTAATGTTTGCTCTGAACAAACTTCTGAAAACTTAGTTGACAAAATTTTGGATCAACTTAAAAACAAAGCATGACTTTTGAAATCTCTGAATGCCTTGGTTCTCAGTATTATAATTTTTAATGACTTTTTCTTTATTAAAATAAGTAGTTTTAAGACTTCTTTCTGACAGTATTATGTAATTTTTTTAGAGTGGGTAGATGGGAGTGTCGCTTATATGTAACCGTACAGATGACATGTATTTGTCTATTCTTTATTATCTTAGTAGTTTCATGCTATATATGTACCATAACCAACCTATTGCCTATGAGAAACATGTAAGATAATGTATTTACAGCCATTGTTACAAGTTTATAATGTATTTTTCTATCTTGTTTTATATGTATGTTATATAACATTCAAAAGAATTTTTTTCCTGATTGAGAAAAAAGGATACAAAATGCAAAACCCACAATTTTGATAACTGAAAAATTGCCAATTGTTTTGCAGTACTTTATTATACTGGGAGTGTTGTCTTTCTTGGGCTTTTAGTTAGCTACTGGATGAATACATTAGACATATTTGGGTTTTAGTTGGGTTTTTACATAGCTTGCATTTTAATTCTTTGGTTCTTTGCTGTTTCTATTAACCCATAGCATTATTTTAATAAATGTTATAATACCAACCTACTAACTCTGGACTATGTCTGTTTAGTAACCATTACATGTTTAATTAAAATAAACAAATAAAGACGGAAGAATGTAGAGTCTTGAGTTACTGGACTAACCCTGAAGAACGTGACCACAGATAACACAGCGTGACTTGTTTTTATGTTGTTTGTCAGCTGACATTCTGCACACTACTATTAAGTTGGCTTTGGTCATTTTGGCCTTACCTTGGGGAATAGGTGCTAGTAGAAATGGGAACAAAGTAGCATTTTTTGAGGCATTCTTCTTGTAGAGTTTTGCCACTTGCCTTTCAACATCTGCATTACTAATTCCACACTTTCTTTTTCTTTCTCTAAAATAATTACTGTTGGCTCACAGCAAAAGAGCAAAAGATACCAGTGTATTGGTAAATCATGACGGTGTACAAAAACCAGTTTGATTCTTTGTTGAACCATTCAGAGGTTGTAGTTAATCTCACAGTAATTTGTGATTTGTTGGTTTTGACACCTGATTCACTGCTACATCATGTGACATTTCTAAGCACAAAATATTTCTGGATAGAACTGCTGTACATTGAAACACAAAACCTGGGGTTTTCCTTCAGCACAAGTGCCCTATTTATGCCACGCGATTTCAAGTAACTTTTTTTTTTGTACTTCTGCTGTAGTCTATCAGGATTGCCTAGCTCAGGGGAGTACAACTTCTGTAAACCAAAGGTCCAACTGGATCTTCTCGTAATGACTGCAGAAAATACAAAAATATACCTTTCACGAAATTGCCAAGCAACATCCATTTCAAATTCCAGAGATTTCTTTATGTGATCTTTATCCCTGTGGATGACTGAAGCAACATGAATGCAGGGAATTGAAATGGTGAAAATGCTGTTTTGAATGTACATCTATGCAAATACTTTTACAGATACGTTTCCTCTTTCTTAGAATTGCACTGTCTGAGGCTCCTTTACATTTCCCAGGTAGTTCTAGATTTGTAACCTTGAGTGGGCAGTAATTACTGCTAATGTCAAGGGAGATCCTCAGTGCAGATAACTTTTCAGTTGTCAACATTTTTCTTCCTGAAAGTCCATTTTTTTTCCTGTAGATAGTAAAAATTCAGATGAGGAACCTGAATCTGTTCAAATTCCTCCTTTAATTTATGACATTTCAAAGTATTTATGTTGAAAACATGCAATGTAAAACTTTATAAATAGAATTCTCACAGTATTGCTAGTAATTAAAATTTTATGCATCTTTATTTTATGGAGAAAAATAGTCTAGCTTTGATGATGTTTGTTAGTTTTCTAATGGCATGTAGTTCTTTGTTTTACAGAAATTTTAGGTAGAGCTGAAATACAAATTAATTTTAAATAGTTTCACTTATGCAGAATTTTCTTTTTTAATTTAACAGATCGTGTTGCTATCCTAAAACTCAGCCACAGGCTGATTATAAGAATATTAGATATTTATGACAGGTGATATCAGAACCTTTTGACTGGATAATGGAACAAGTGTCATTATAGAGCAAATAATTTATATTTAAAGAATTTTATTAGAGGTGCACATATAGTTTGGTGAAGTACTCTGTCCAGTATAGGTGAAACTGTTCAGATGGAACAAAATTTGAATGTTTTGTATTGAAAAACACTTCTATTTCCAGAATTACTGCTTTTCTGTAATATTTTTATTATTTTATATTTTTATCAATAGATATTAACCACTGTTATACTTTGTCCACAGTGCATTTTCATCTCATTCTTCAGTATATGCAGTAATCGAAGTTGCTGTAAATTTTGTAGTACTTTAAAGCTGAAGGACAGAAAAAAATAGAAAAACTCTAAAATCAAAATAATATATTCATTATTGTTGTCCACCAAAGGCATTTCTCAATTTACCTGGGTGCCTGTCTGAAAATTTAACTGTTTTGCCTGCTTACAGGAAAGATACAAATTGTTTATAGAACTAAATTTGAGGATTACTTCAATATTGCTAAATCACTCAAATTTGCTTCTTTTTCTTTCTTATTATTCTGAGGTTAAATTGTCTTAACATTTGAAAGATCATACATTCAAGACAATTAGATTATTGCGCTTTGATCTAGTAAAGTGGGATTTATCATAGGATAATTTTTTTTTTGGTAGGTCAGAATTTAAACAAAAATATAATTTAGCCTTTCAAAGCAAAAACTGAGCAGTGCTGTTCACATCTTAAGTGTGATACCAAAGTACAACAAATTTGGTTTCTCCAAGAGTATTTCTGTGCATATTATATTGTGCCTTCAAGAACATCCCTCAGATACTTTTAATGAGCATATGTTCAGTGTACTGACAGAACTGATCTTTTAACATGCCTTTTAAAAGTGTGTCAGAAATCTACATGTAGCAAAAGATTTATTGCCAGATTGTACTCCATGAGGGGGACCACTAAAAGGTTTTCTACCCTGAAAATGCAGGGTGTGTAACCATCCATTAAGAAATTAACTTGGGGGAAACATACTTACGAGTATATGAAACTGAGTTCTGGATAAAAATATCAGTTATCAGAAATAGCACATATAGAATGGAATCTGAGTAGCACATTCCTAGGGCTGTAAGTACATAATTGTTCCCGGAATTTCTGTTTTGTTTTAAAACACTGTTAATGGAATACTGTCCAAATAACACATGACCCATAACATTAACACGTGATAATGTTGAATCAAACTGGTTAACAATTACAGTGCTCTTCCTTCTCTGTGCCTGCGCACTAATTGCAGGTGGCGCATAGGGGCTGGGGCTTAGGCTCAGCAGGCTGCAGTCCTAATTTCTTGGTGCCTGCAGTTTGGGTGTCTGTCTTTGACATGAGACTAACTGGGAGGAGTCTGCCTCCCAAAGCAAAGATTAACTGAGATCTGAAACTCGTAGTAGATTTAATTGAAGATAACAGCAACAATAAAGCAACATATATACATATATGCTTTGATTTGTATTATGGCAGTTTGTGTGAAACATTTAAGGTTTTGTTTGTGCAAAATAATGTATTCTGAGGGGGAAAGCAAACATGGACATTGCCAAAACACATGTAAATAAACATCATTTATGACTGTACATTATGTGCAATAAAGTAACTGGGAAAAGTGCATGTACTTTATCCTCAAAACTGACAGCTCTCAGAGCTGTAGCTATAGTTTTATTTTCTGAAAAGTTAAATTTTATTCTATATCTAAACCACAGAATAAAGAATGTACATTTTTCACACATAAATTTTCATTAATGCTTTTAGCTATGAAAGATGTTAATTGTTGAAGAGGCTTAAATTTTCATGGTCGTTGATTGTTGGGGTATATTTTGCTTAACAGTTTCTTATTGCATATGCTGTTGTTTGTAACTGGAAATGAAGGACTTATGCATTATGTATCATAAACATGCAATACACTTTTTGCATATGGGTTTGTGGATGCTCCAGTTCTATAAATTTCACAAAGATAACTGCGTGATTTGGTGGTATTGTACTTTTGTAGGCATAACTGGTACAATTGTTCAGAGCAAATACAAAAGAGGAGTACTACTTTACTGTAACTTTTACACACTGGGTTTGGGGCAGAGTTTCTGATTACTGTAGAAAATTAAGATGTCTGCCACCCCAACCTAGTATGAACCTAGAAAGAAACACATTTTGGAGAAGAACTAGACTATGGTGTTCTACATTTTTCTTAATATTTATGTGATGATGCCTAGTTTTTAGTCAAGGATACTTTCTTTACCAAGGTATTCTTTGCTAAAAATTATTTCTATTTCACACTGCTTAAATAAAAAAATGCTTGCTTCAGAAGTAAGTGAAGTAGATAAGGTTAAGCATGGCACCTTTAGAAGTCTGGTAGAGTAGGGAAGGCTAAATGCCAGTGTTCAGGTATACTTCTGCACACCCAGCAAGAATGAAAAATTTGGCATAATTAGTCTTTGGAGATACCTTCCATGATGAATCTCACCAAAGCAGCGGCATACAGTTCTGTCTGAGCTAGCTGTAATCTTAGAAGTCCACAGAATGTAGGGATGTTGTTTGGCATATGCTACTTGAGCAGGCAAAGCAGCCTTTGTCATCTTTGCTGTTACTCTTGAGTGCCAGCTGCCTGTACCCTGTGGTCCTGGCCTGGAGTGTGGGCACAAGCCTCACTGTGGTGTCTCTGGCTGCACTGTGCAAACCCCCTCCTTCATTCATCCAGATTCCTAGAGAGCAGAATTATTTTGAACTTTCTTGCCTCTTGCACCAAGTCAGTAATACCTTTTTATAGTCACGTTCATGTTAGGAATTGCATTTATGGGTCTACAGGTTAAATGTGGAGTTTTAAAGACCACAAAGTTTTTATCAACAGACTTTATCACCATTCTACCAGCACTGTTTTGGTGTGTTAATGAGGGATGGCCTGGCTTTACTAGGTGGCTCTTTGTTGTATTACTACAGTTACTGTAGTTCCCTTGAGGCAATACAAACTTAACCATTATCAGTGTCAAAATGAGAGATATTGATAGCAAAGAGTACAAAGTGCAGTGTCAGAAATTACTCTTTCATGTTGGCGTTCAGGTCTACCAGCAAAAGTAAAAAAAAAGACTTTATCCAACTGTTTTCTTGGTGACCCTCTGAAGTTCTCAAACAGTTGAACTCTAAAACTTAGCAATCACAAATAATCAGTAATTCCCAAAAAAGGTAGTTTGTTTTTTTTTTTTATAAAGTAGCATAGCATATATTTGTCCTTTTTAATTTCTGTCACAGTATTTTCAAAATGTTTTCATCTTCAGCAATAAATAACATTATTACTTTGAAGAGTAAACTGGATGACTCAGGTGAGGTTCAAGGAAAAAAAACTTCAAATAATGGCACACCTCAAAACTGCATTTTTTCAGCAACTTACCAGTAAATAAAGGTGTTTTCTCTGAAGTTCATATATTTGTAAGCACCTTATACAGACAAGAGGCTAAGCAGAAAAAAATATTTTTCTGGGATCTTTTCAGAATGAATTCTATAGATTTTCAGTTCACTGAGGGCCCAGGTCCTCTTGCTATAGGTCAGTCATTGAGAAAAGTGTTCAGTGTTGATTCTGGTTTGCTTTCATACTCATGAAAATGAAACCCCATCTTTTGGATCCAGGTCTTTTTAATATCATGACAGATGTATCTCCTAGAGTGTGTTTTAGAGGGAGTTTTTTAAAATTTATTTCAGTAAAAAAGCAGGTTGAGGGTGCAAGAGTGTTATGGGAAATGTGTTAATATATGATAAGGATACTGGCATCATTGCTTTAGAAACTCACTGTGTTGTGTGTATTAGAAACCCACAATGAAATGTTCGTATAATATTTACCTTGTTAGATGTCTACACCTTTCCAATTATTATTTCCAGGCAAGGTGGTTTTCATGAGACTAAGACTACCTTGTGCAGTTCAGAGGTAGTGAAATGACGAGATGACTGCAGATCACTCCTATGTGCCTTTTGTGGAGCACAGCCTTTTTAAGGTCTTGACCTCAGATATTGGGTAAAATATGGTGAATTTGTGATGCAGGGAGCACAGTTTATTTGTTAGCCTATCTGCTAACCATTGAAAGTTCAAATGTTGCTACCAGTTTGGAAATGTTACTGCATGTTAATTGCTTTGGCAAATTCCATGTCTTGTTTTTAATATGGTGCAATCTGGAGACCTCCACAGGCATACCACTACTCTAGTTAATCTCTGGATCATTTTCATGTTCTTTCGTGAAGGGTGGATCCAGTACTGCTGACGGGGCCACAAGGCCATTACTTGCATGCCCTTGTGTGACTTGTCCCATATAACCTTAGTGATGAGACAATTTTGATTCTTTCCCTGAAAGGCAACAAAGGAAGCAGATCTTCAGCTTTGTTTCTGAGAGAAATAGGAAATTTATACCAATGTGGACTGAAAGAAGATAAAGAATAACAATAATCTCAGAGTTTTGAACCCTGTCCTGAACAGATGACTAAAAATTACTCTGGACTTTATATGAGCCAAGAAAAGCAGACAACCCTAAACAAGAGCAGCACTGTCAAGCCCATATCGTGTTGACAAGAAGTTAATCAGAGACTGTAGGCTGGAATTTTAAATGAAGAAAATTGAAATTATCTCGGTCCTCGAAGAACTGGTTTACTGTATCTCTCTGTTATCTTAAGCAAGCTTGTTAATTTCTCTGTTGGAAATTTTTCCCTTCTTCAGCCTAATTTGAATTTCTTGTTCTTTTACTCTAATGTTCTGCCCCATCCCTTTCCATGTTGTCTTGCATTTCATAGATAAATTCTCCCTTCATTAGGATGGTGAGGTGGCACAGGTCATTCTTGGTATAGAAAGACAACATGCAAGACTTCAAGTCTAGACCAGAATGTTCAAGTGTGACATTATTTAGAAAGCCTGTTTTACATACACGTGACTTCAGGCAGACGGAAGAGAACTATTTTGATAGTGAGGGCACAAATCTAATGTATGGAACACCTGGGTTTCAGATGCTTCTTTGATTGCTGATGATTTGTGCAGTTTTGGGAAAGACCCCTGCAGCCAAATCCACAAAATAACACCATCACCTTTAGTGATGTGTCAAGATACGGAATGTGGTCACCGAGGTATTCATCAAAAGAACCTTTTTCATGGTGTTCCAGAAAAGAATACACCACTGTCTTATCTTCTTTTGTCAGTTTCAAGCAACAACATCATCCAAAAAGAAAACCCCTGGTACCCAGAGATAATATACCTGCCTGAGTGCAGAGGGGAAAGCACTGGTCGATAAATCCCCATCTGTTGCAGTCACAGAGCCCTTTGCAAGGCCTCCCTGGAGAGAAAATGCCTAGTCATGGACTAGGCTCTGCTTCCTAAGACCCTCTGTTATCTCCCTGTAACACTATTGGCTACATTCCAGATGTCCTAAGACTATAGGTTAGCTCACCCTGACCCTAAACTATTGGCTAGTTTACCAATCCTAACTAACCCTATAAAAACCCCTACCTCTGCCCAGTTCGGCAGAAGACGCTGTCCCTGGACACCCTTCACGGAACCTGCATTAAACTACTTTGTGGAATATTCTACACGGCGCTTCTCGTCTCTTCTTCTCCTGAGCTAGCAACGGCAAAACCTGGCAGGCTAAGAGCTGGAAATCACTAACAGCTGAATCACTTAAAGAGCTGAGCCGCCTGATTGCCTCAGGCTGAGCTTGCTAAGTTAGCCCTGCAGCTAGGGTATCTGCTGAGGCTCTCCAGGACAAGAGACATCCCTCCTGGGACCCTGCTGTCTGGGCCATCTGCAGCAGCAGGGGGTTTGACCCCCCGGACCCCAGCCGCATTAAATTGGCACACTGAACTGTGAACCCATCTTTCCACCATACCCACAATAACCAGCTGGACAGCTTGGCTGCTTGGGTCCATCTCTCTCAGTTGTGTTTCTCCCCATTTTCACATGCATGTATGGCTGTAACTTTGCCTTTTGCATTCCCCAGCTACCCATGATGAAAGCTACTCTTTTGCTCAAGAACCTTTGGTGGTCATGTTCTGAATCTTTGTCCCTCACTTTCCTGTCAGGGAAATGAGGTTAACAGGAGCACCCCAGTAGAGTGTAAACTGTGGATGGCCACATTTGAGATTGCAGAGTGCTCAAGCAGTACAATACTGGGTGCACTCCAGTATCATCACAATGTCCAAGTGTCTCACAATCTTGAATGTACTTAAGAATAAAGCATGAAAGCAAAACAAAATACCTTTGACTTCTTACTTAGTCAAACCCATGATATAGTTTCCAGAATCTCAGTGGGTACCTAGCAGTAGTGCTGTCTCAAGGGATGGCCATCTCAAGAAATGATGGGCACTAGTTACTCCTGGGAAAATTCTGTTTGGGCCCAAGAGGAAATTTTTTTATAAGCAGGACATCAGCCATTGGAATAATCTCCCCAGAGAAATAGTGGAGTCTCCAGTTTTGGACACCTTTAAGGTTCAGCTAGACAGTGTACTAGCCCATGTCTAGAACTTGCTTTTACCAAAAAAGGTTGGACTAGATGGTCCTTGCAATCCCTTTCAACCTGGTATTCTATGACTGTGTTCATAACAATCTGAGTCCTGCAGGCTCACTGGGGATGGACAGAGGTGCATTCTGAATTTTCACAGCTGGCATGACCAAGGAGAGGCAAAGAGACAGAAATACAGTTGCAAGAAATAGCACTGATTTGTCTCTTCAACAGTGAAATGTAGAAGTGAGGAGCACTGACAGCACTTGAGATCTGGGAGGACCGAGAAAAAAATTGAATTATATTGAAAAACCTGGTTGGCAGGAGCAAGATTTGCTCTGCAATCATGCGAGGTTCACATTGTTCAACTCTCAGCATAACATACAACTTTTGAAGCTGAAATGCCTTAAAATAATAAACTTTGAAGCAAGAATAACAGTTTTTGCAGCTTCAAGCCTGTAGTTGTGAATGGTTACATTTGGGATGCAGATTTTTCAGTGAGCTTTCAAATTGCTTTGGAAAGAGAGAGATGAATGCCATTTGTGAGAGACAACTTTGGGTTTCTCAAGCAAGAACCAGTGTTAGAGGTAGACATAAAAAAAAAAAAAATAAATCACCTCATCAGCCACATCACTAATCTCAGCAAAACCCAGCATTAACCTGTTTATCCCTGGTCACACTCAACCACAAGACAGCTGGCAACCAAACACTTCTGGTTAACAGTAATGTAGTGGAAAGTGGAGAAATAAGAATTTACCTCAATTAAGATTTCCAAAATTTTACCTTGGTGAAGTGTTTTACCAGTTGTCATGTACCTCGCAATGATGATAATAAATTACATTTATGAAGTAGGACTTTCACCTGCTCTGGATTTGTCTTCAAACTTCCCTCTGTGAAGGAACCTTGAAATAAATTATTTCTACTCTGGCAATTACCTGGTTTAAAACAAAGGTGAAGCCAATGAATGAAATAGTCAAAACACCTGACTCCTTTTAGGAGGGAGGGAAGCAGTAAATAATGTTGCCTTGGAGCAATTTCTCCCTTGTCATGGGAGTTTGCTGTCACTAATTGCTGTGAGCCAGACTGTGCATGCGGAAGAATCCTTCAGATGGAGACATTGGGGCTGCTCATGTGAGTAATTTGCAAAGCACTCAATCAGGGCCATCGAGCCCTGTGGTATTAGATTCATTTTGGCTATAAATTCCCCAAGCAAGGACTTTTATCCTTGTCACTAAAACAGTGGATGCAATTCTGGTGCAGTGCTTTTTTCTTTATTATTTATTTTTCTCCCCACAATTTCTCATTTCTTCTCACCTTTTTCTTACACACACACACAGAGGACTAAGAGACTCAGAGAAGCAGCAGCTTTGACAAGCAGTGCTAACATGCCTCCCTGCTCTGAGCAATTCCTCTGGGTGATTTAGCAATGTCATTCTGGCTCTCAGCATTTCTTTCAAGTCAGGAGCCTCACTGCTTATAGCAGCTTGGGAAAAGGAGAGCCCAGGTGCAAAGGCAGGAGAAAAGTTCCATCGGTGGCTGGCAGCAACAGGAGAGTCTGGTTGTGCTGGTGAGTCAGCCGAACCACTCACCCCACTTCCTTATTCCAGCCACAGACAGGCAAGTGCAGGCAGGGAAAATTCCTAGCTTCGATTGTGAAGAATGGGCCTGCTTCTGCCACCACAATAATCTCTGTTTTCCCAGAATGAAATCTCACCAGGCAAAATTGGCAAAATCCTGGGACTAAATACTTCTGCTTAACCCCAGACACATCCTGTTCTTTTCACTGGGAGAAAAGTAGTCGTTTATGGTTTGGTGTTTTTGGTTTGTTTTTTTNTGATGTGTCTAAAGTGAGAATAATGGCAGAGAATACAATATCTCTTGTCTGCACTGCTACTGCTATACACTTGCATATAAATAGCACTTTTGTTTCATGGGTTGGATAGAGGCTGAAGAGACATACTGATAGTGCAGCAGCTCTTTTCCTTTGTAGTGGATCTAATAGGCCTGCAGTATGAAAAATGCTACTTATGCTTTGCTTTTAAGCTGAAACTCACTCTGTGCAGAGGTCTAGCAGAAGGCAGAGGCACCACTTAAATCCTGCTGAGCCTTCAGAAAGGCTTTCCATGTTCCCCTATGGTAGGTATAAGGATTCAGACAGTTTTGCATACTGTTCATGGGTAAAAGCATGTAAATAATACCTTTATGAATCAGGTATGTCTTGAAATATGCAACCTGATGGCATACAGTTCTACTTTATTGTGCAGATATTTATTCTGAACCACATGGCTTGTAAGTCATGAAATATTAATGGCCATGCAAATCTTCTCTTCTGTATCACAAGCTCTTCTGTGTTCCTGACCCCTGCCTTCCTTTAATCATCTCCTGGGTGTGTGGTCTGTTACTATTCTGAGATATCTTGTGAACCAGGAGCAAAGTAATTACTTGATCCTTGCCTGCTGCAAAAATCTTTTTGAAAAGAAAATTGATAACTTCAGAGACATTTCCTTCTTGCATTAAAATCAGCCCCACCTGCTTGCTTCACAAGATTTCTCTTTTGGTGACCTGAATGCAGACCTGCAGTGTTCAGTATTATCTTCATGACTGTAAAAACAGCATTCTTGGATCTCCTAAATTGTCATCTGCTCCTCCACAGATTAATTACAATTTTTGATCAGATGTTTTCTTTCCTTCTCTCTCACTCCCCCCTACTGATTTTTTTCTGAAGGCATCCTTACAAATATGCAATTTTATTGTGACTTGTGACAGAAAGGCCCAATGATCTTTCAATGAGCAACTGTAGTGCCTGTTGGTTATAGTGTTATCTTGGCCATCTCCCTAATAATTGGAGGCTGAATTACTGGCTGAAACATGTTTTTTTTTATTTGTTTTAAACAAGGGCATGTATTTTTGGCAGAAATCTCCTTTTCTTTGTCCACCTGTTTTCTAACATCCCAAGCACTAAGAATAAGGATGGTACCAATGTGGGGAAATATGGAAATGCTCCTTAGCTCCCTTCCAAATATAGAGGAGGCTAGTGGTTTGGTGCCATGCAAATCTGACAACCGGAGAAGGAGATGTACAAGCAATATGGCTGGGGAAAGAGAAAACTAGCCATGAGAAAGTATTTCCCATATGAGAGCTATTTTAGTAAACCAGTGTGATCAAAGTACAGACATGAATAGGTATTTTGTACAAGTGAGCTCATAGTGACTGCCAAGAGCATGGTGTAATACAAGGGCAATAATGACCATACAGATTAGTACAAGGTTAATAAATGTTGACCTGCAAGTTTCTGATTTCTAGAGCAATTTTGCCCAAGTTGCAGGAGTCAGCAATGCAATACCAAAACCACTGCTTCTGAAATGGTGGGTTTATACAGATTAGGAGGTGGGGAAGACTAGCTAAGGTCAAAACACTCATTATTAGAGCAGAGATAAAGGAGCTGGGATACCTCAGGTGTTTGTCTTGTGCCACTTTGCAAAACCTAGGATGAACATAAGAACCTTTCTGAGGCTCTGCTGTTCAGTCCTCAGTGTGTGCTATTCCTGAGGATCAGGTGCCAGCCTGGGAGGAATCCACACTCTGGGTTTTAAAGGTGCAAAGAAAGCCCACCTCACCTTTGATTTCATTCAGCAGCGTGTCTTTGAGGACATAGATGTCTTTCTTTCACACTTTCCTTGGAGCTTTCTTTTCCCTGAAATGACCTTGGTAATTTCCAGGCTCTGTGAGAAGAGCAGACCCACAGCTTAGCCCACACAAATGGCTGTTGTGAAGCAAAGTTACTCGGTGGCCTAAAGCCTGGCAGCCTCCAACCTGGGTACCACCCCCACAGTGACTGCTTCCTGTGCAAGGAGCTGCAGTTCCTGCACAGGGTGGTGGAAAGCTGATGTGCCACCAGTTGGTGAATGCTGTGGAAGTCATAGGGAAAGCAGATGGAGCAGAGAAGCTAGAGCATCCCTCCTGGCCCATCTGCAACACCATGTTGTCCCACCACAGGATGATTTAGACGAGCCTAAATGATGGTAATGAGCCCTGCTGCAGGTCTGGCTACTCTGCAGTCTGCGAAGGTGACAATTGCTCACTCAGGTTTTGGAAGGAGATGAGCTCTGATCAGCTGACAGGAGCAGTGAGTAATCCTCATCTACCTGGCTTTGTATCCAAGCTCTGAGTCATTCTAATGAGCATTACTAACAGCCCTGATGGACTAAAAGTCCACCTCTGCTTCCTCACTTGAGACTCCAAGCTAACCTGCAGCCTTGGTGTGCCTCGGGGCTGCCTTTTGGGCAGAGGGGAACCTGGGACACTGGTTTTACTTCAAACTTTACCAGTGGAATAAACGCTGTTGTAGGATGTGTGCTGAAACACTTGGCGTAAGTAATTAGGAAGCTTTCAGTGGGTTTGCTGTATTTGGCATCCCTGCTAAAACTGCAGAATTGTTTTTTATTTAAAAACATTTTCTTACCCCTCGCCATCAAGATTTCACATCACTTTCTCTTGCGCACACCAACCTGGCCAGCTATAGCTGGCTGGCAGGGTGTGCAGCAACTGGGCAGAGGAGCACGTGGGATTATTGCTGATTTAGTCCATGTCTCTATGTTCCTGGGGACAACATGAACAGCCTCTGCTGTCCTCCCTGCTCTACGCTGCCTACACTGCAGGGTGGGATGGTGCCCGTCCTACCTCTCCAAAATGCTGCTCCTTTGAGTGCAAAGTCCTCAATGTCCTTGCTTGGCTTTAAGCTCCATGTGTGGTACCGGCATGTTGGGGATGGTGAAAGCTGTCTCCCTCTGGTTTGAATGCAAGGCATGGGCTGGCTTGGCTGCATGCAGAAAATTGCACTACTGGATGTTTTCAGTGGCTTCCCCTGGGTGCGTGGCAGTATTTAAGGGGAATGCACTTTGATTTTGAAGAGGCAAAGATGAAGGTGAAGGCTAATAATGGAAGTTTATAAATGCAGCTGAAATCCTAGCACCCTGTGTCTTTCATGCTGTCCTTCATTTACTCTCCTGGTGCTCTCTCCTCTTTTAATGCTCTGTTATTTTCCCCCTGTGAGCCAAGTGCTGCCGAGAGTAACTGGGGTAGCTGAGTTTGATCCATTTACATGCTTATGGATATAGAGTGGGCTGTTATTTAGTACTGAAATGTGTGAAATGATCCATGAAACCTCCAGGGTGAACTGGGCTAAGGGACAGACTTTTACAATCCGTGGATTATACTCTATAATACATACATATATATATATTAGAGTGTATATTTATAGCTCATGACTAATACGTAAACCCCTCTTATAGTTAATATCTTCTAGTAGAGACCCATCTACATAACATTGCTATGTGGGTGAGTGGCTGTTGGCACCAGCAGTGGGATGCTTGACTCTAGTCCTGATCTGGGCTTCTCAGCTAGGCTCCTGCTCCTCGTCAGCTGCAGCACATGGGCAGCAATAAGGGCAGTTCAGCCTAGATTATAAGAAAAGTCTGATACAAACAAGAATTTTTCTCCTCCTCTGTTATCTGCATCAGCTCTCCATGTAGGTGGCTTGGTTGGATGTGAGCCCTTCAGACAGCAAAACTTGTGTGAGGTGAATGTGACTTACGCTGAACGTCTCTTAAAGCCCACGGCAGGTGAGGTAGATGTTGAGATCCTGAGTCCTTTTCCACAGCCTTGAAATGGGAACATCCCTCCTCTTCTGTCTCTGCTTTGCCAAGTGAAAGTCCATCTGGGAGGTGTACAACAATGTACACACACAGCCAGCTGGCTTACACACTGAGACCTCATGTATTTCACAGATAGGCTGAGCTTCCCCTGTGTAGCTCACTCATTGCCCTTCCAATCCCTAGGGCCTTCCTATCTCACAAGAACAGGGAGAATGCCTCTGCCCCAAAATCCTCATCAAAAAGCACTTGCTCTGAGGTAGCAGAAGGCAAAACAGGGAGTTCGGCAGCTGAACTCATATTCAAGGAATTATTTCAAGCAGTCTGTACATTCCTTCTACTTATAATTTATTATTAACAGTCTGAGAGGAAGAAAAATTATTCATTAAACAATCAGCAAGGCGTTCATAAGACATTATTGAGATCAGGTCTCAGAGAAACACATGAGCCTTCACAAATATTATCTACTCTGTTAAGTCATTTTACATAGGAAAGTGAAACTTAATCCAGCTGCTCTGTCTCTGTAGCTGCTGCTCAAGGGGAAACAAATTCAGATCCACCATAATCTGACTAATAGGTTCAATATCAGCTCCCTCTTATCAGAGGGAAAGGAGCAGTTTCAGCTCAGATTCTGCAGTCCAACCCATGCTTATCTTTTCCCTGGTGGCCAGATTTCAGAGTGGACCAGTGGAGAGGAGTCCCCTTCTGGCGCCTGGAAATTAAAATATCTTGCTGTGAAACCCTTCTGCCTTGCTGCAGGCAGTTAGCAAGTGCTGTCTTTTCCAGATGGGAGTGGCCTGTATTTGAGAGAAAAAGTTTTAAAAAGTGTAATTTCTCCCATAGCTCAAGTGTGTATTCTTGGTTTAGCCAGCATGGAAGCAGTAAGGCACTGCTTGGTCAAACAGGTGCTCAGGAAGCCCCTGCTCTTCCTCCACTAAGGGACATCTGGTACACTTGCCTCTAACCAATGCTGCTACATTGTGGTAGGATGATTTGGTTTTGTTGAGAAGCCGAAGCTCTCCCACATTCTCAGTTCTCACCTCCATACATTGCTTTCTGAGCCTCTACCATTTGCTTGTGCTGTGCAGTGATGATCCTGTATGGGAAATGACTTTAAAAACATCATAAAGACATTTCTGGGAGCAGTGGAGTCTTCAAAGGAAAATTCTTGGGAAGCTGGAAATGTGATAGTAGGGAAAATATAATCTTTCTCTCATTTCAGATGAACTTCTGCCTTCCTGGAAATTCCTGTGAATTTCAAAGCCTTTGATAGTCATGAAACATCAGAGGAGCCTTTATGCTAAGCAAAACGTGTGTGAAAGCAGCACTGTTTCTGATCCCACCAGGAGCTGCTGCACACCCCGTTCCTCCTCCTTTATGTTTGTCTTTCCCCAGCTGATGCAGTCAATTTGCATTTGTCTGGGTGGTTGTGGCTGTGCCCTTACTCTGCTCTATTGGATGACACCAGAGCAAAACCCATTACAGGACTTGCCTGCATGGCCAGTGGCCACCCCCACTGCTCCCCTGTGGACCAGCCTCACTGATCCAAAGGGATGGCTGCACTCTGAGCCCTGAGATGCCCTGCCTGCAGCAGAGTGCATGCCTCAGTTTGCTTTTGTCCCAGCCTCCCTTTCCACAGTCAGCGTCAGGCAGTGAGGCCATGGCATGGGGGCTTTCCTGGAAGAGCTCTGATGGCACCAGGCACAGGTGGCAGATTTATAGGCAGACACAAATCACTGTGAATGCCGGTCACTGAAAAGGACAGCACAACCACTCGAGCTGGAGCAGCCTGTCCTTGGAACAGGTACAGCCTGGGTACAGCCAGTAGGGTGAGGTGGGGAATTTCTTCCATGTAGCACATCCAGCCACAGGAGACTATGCAGGGGATGCCATAGAAATTGCAAGAGCTGAAGAGCTGGAATATCATCCCCACAAGCCACTACTGAAGAGGAGCACAGATCTCTGTGAGTAGGTGCATGCATCACTTCCCAGCTGCTTCCAGCAGCACTTGTGGCTATTCTGTAATAGACTCCTTCCTGAAATGAGGCTGGCAGAGAACAGCATCTGGTCAAGCAAAGGGGGAGAGAGATGACCAGAGAGCAGAAGTCCTGAGGGTAATGAGACTTACCTGTTTTTCTACCTGTGTAATGGTTATCCTGTGAAGACTGATACATTCACATCGTCTTCATTCAGTGGGAGGGAAGAGCTGCCAGGCCTGCTGCGCAATGGCAAGTCCAGGTTGGTCCTATGGGGCAGCCCCTGCTCTAGCTGGATGTGATGTGCCCCTGCCTCATGCTTCCCTTCCCTAGGTGCTGGCTAAGTGGAGAAGCTGCAGCCTAAAGGGGCAGGACATGGTATGGGCACTCCCAGGGAAAAAGTCTAGGGAAGTTGAGTAGGGAGATGACAGTGAGAGCATTGAGGAACCTTCCTGCTACCACAAGCAGGTTGCAGGTGAACCATGGTGTGCAACAGAAGAGCTGCAGATCTGCAGCAGTCATTTAATAATTGTGGAGCCATTGCCAGGTGAGATTTGCCTCATTTCTCACAACTGAAGACTTATTTGTGTTTGACCTGCCCAGGTCAAATTCACTTTCAGATGGATCTGATCCATGTGGGTTTGAGCCCACACAAAAGGGCTGTCCATGCCTCTTGTCTGTCAATGCATCTGTTTCCTGGCATTCCTAAGACTTCCCATTGCAATTTATTTCCCCTGCCCCCTTTTGCTGCTGCTTTGCAACATGTTGCTTTTCAGGATCCTATTTGTCATCTGCTTTGCTCCAGCATGTTCTCTGCCTGTAGCTGTAAGTTTTCTCTCCAACAGGTAGCTCCATTACTCTTAAGCTGAAGAAGTAGTGGACTATTTTTGGAATGATGTCATGTTTTCCACAAGTGAAGCTTATGCTTTCTGCTGGAGCAGTGTTGAGAAGAAAATTCCTCTTGATGTGAACCAAATGTAGTTTTTGAACATGTGATTGGCACAAAGTACACAGACAGTGACTTTCTACAAGGATAAGCTGAACTAAAGAGTAGAACAAGTTGAACCTTTTTTTATAAGCTACCTTGGATGAGTTGCTGCCTTTGGGCAAGGGTGGTAAGATCCTAGGCAGGTGTGGGACAGCAATGTAAGCATGCAGACACAGGTATGTAAGCAGAGCTTGAAGCAGATCATGAAATCAAAGGCCTTGATGACTTTCTGTTAAGATATGCCACAGAAGGACAATGTCATGGAGTTACATGGACCAAAGTCAGCATATAACTGAGGCAGAAGGCTGCAAATAAAGCAATGGCACTGTTCAGTTCTTCAGTTCTGACTAATGAAGCATCACTTGATAATGCTGATTGTCACTGCCAAAAACAAATTTAAGCACAGCTCCTGTTCCCACCTGTAGCAGTGGGAGCAGAGCAATGCAGAGCCCCTTTATGCATCCAGAGGGGATCACTTTACTGTAGAAATCAGCCCCTTTTTATACTTTTAATCTCAACCCACCACAACTGAAACTGAACCGAGACGTAACAAAATTTAACAGAAGGGCATCCATTGGCTGGCTCAGCTGCCACACGTCCTACCATCCACTCAGCTTCCTGCTCATGTGCTGTCCATGTGTTCCTCCAGCCAATCACAATCTCACTCCCAACTGTCACTGAACTGCCTCTCTTCTCACTGCCTTTCACCCCTCAGCCACTACAGTGCCTCAGCTACTACAGTGCCTTCTGGTGAGGATAAGCCTTTAATAACTTTAATAACTATAACCCCATAGCCTACACCCACCCTGTAGCATTTATCAAGCTGGTCCCCTTCAAAATGGACTCCCTTCTGCAGAGCCTGCGGACATGATTTAATGACTAGTCAAGGGCCATGCTGAGGATGAAAGAAGCTACCACCTCAATTCACTCCCCACTCCTTCCGTAGACAATGTGCAACAATTTTTGACTGAACTCTGTTTGAAAGCCAGTGTACTGATTTCAACCCAGAGAAGAGAAAGAGTACAGCTACCTGACATACATGGACAGCTACAGCAATAGAGCTGCCTTGACATCATGCTGCTTGTTACTGAAAGTTTTGCTAAATATGATTTTTTAGTCTATGATAAAAGTGTCCAGTATCTGAGGCAAGAGCACAGATATGGCAAGGGGAAGGAAAATTATGCTGAGATGTGTCAGTATGGCAGAGTGATTTGGAAGACAAATCCTATAGAGGGGGAACAATTCAGGAAAACTTTACTGTAAATGAAGAAATGAAAAACTGTGGGCTAGCCAGAAAGTCTCCAAGACAAGTTGGATGGCTATGTCGTCACCTACTCTATGGAGTTTTACAAAGTGATGGATTCTGCATCTCAGATGGGGCAAACTTGGATGTATGTGCAGAATGGGAATCAAGAGTCTGCAGAGCAGTGCTGTGGAAAGAGACCTGAGAGTCCTGATCAGCATCAAGTTGAACATGAGTCAGTAGTGCCCTGCACCCAGGAGCACTCACTCTTGTCCTGGGGGCATCAGGCACAGCATCGCCAGCCAGGCAAGGGAGGGGAGGGGAGGGGATTGTCTCACTCTGCTCTGCACTGGGGCAGGCTCATCTCGAGTGCTGGGGGCAGTTCTGGGGAATGCAATGTAAAAGGATATAATGCACTTTAGACACTCTTAGAGAGTGTCCAAACAAGGATAAGGAAGATGAAGGGCCTTGAGGGGAAGCCACATGAGGAACAGCTAAGGGCACTTGGTCTGTTCAGCCTGAGGGGAGACCTCAGTTACAATCTCCTCATGAGGGGATGTGCTGATTTGAAAGCAAAACCAGTGAGACTCCAAGTCAGAAATACAATTTAATAGCAAGAAATAAGATACATGCAGTAGTACAAAAGAAAAACAACCACTGACAGAGTCAGAATACAACCTGACACCCTGCTAGTTAGGGTGGTCTTAGCAGTCCAGATGAGGTGGTCTTGCTGAAGTGGCGATCCTGTAGGAAGGTCTGGTAGTTCTTGTCCTCTAGAAACCGGTGGGTAAGAACTGCTTCTTCTGTCCCAATCCCCACATTATATCCAGGTGAGAATGCTTGGCTCCTCCCCCTGGGCGGAGCTTCTCACAATGGGCTGATGTCATTCTATGAGTCATGTGGTGGGTCCTTAATGGCCCATTAAACAGCAATGGCTCCAGGAGGGAGTTATCTATGACTCATGGGGCAAGGCATTGATGGCCCATTAACAGGAGATAGTCTGGGGAAGGAGTCAAGGAAAACAGTGCCCCTCCTGGTTTCAACAGTTCATGAAGAGGGAGGTAGAATACAGACCTTCTGGCATATTTTACACTGTAACCCAGGACAGGGGAAGAGAAGGGGCAGGCACTCATCTCTTCTCTCTGGTAACCTGTGACAGGGCACAAGAAAATGGCCTAAAGTTGTGTCAGGGGAGGTTTAGTCTGAATATTAGGAAAAAATTCTTTATCCAGAGAGTGGTTGGGCACTGGAACAGGCTCCCCAGGGCCGTGATCACAGCACCAGCCTGACAGAGTTCAAGAAACATTTGGACAACACCGCTAGGTACATTGTGGAATTCTTGGGGTTGTCCTGTGCAGGTCCAGAAGCTGCACTTTGATGATCCTTGTTAGTAACTTCCAGCTCAGGGTATTCTGTGATTCAAGGAAAAGTCTTCTAAAGAATCTGAATGATTTTGGGATGTTGGTATAAATGTAGACCAGGATACAAGTAGAGCTGCAACCCCAAACTAGTATTCTTAAGCAGTAAAAATCAAGGAATCATTGGCCTTGCAGTACCCAGACAACACCAACCACCTGACTGCTGTCAGTTTCCCTACATGCAAGATCATTGCCTTTTCACAAAAACCTCCTTTAGGGCTTCTCATTTTTTCCTAACTCTTAAGTGGAGCTTGGTTGTCTGATCTGTATGGTACATTTCAGATGTTTTGGAAAAGAGGTGTAAGTAAAATACCAAGTATTTAGCAGATCTCTCCATGGAGACGGCTGGATTTGACACCTCTTGCAGAGCTCTGGGAAAGGGAAGGAACAGCCCCAGTACAGATGGGCAGGGAACTTCTCCAGGACTGGAAATACAGAAAATCACAGAATGACATTTCAGTTGCAAGAAAACAAATAAGTCTTTTTTTTTTTTTAATCTAGTGTGATTAGTTTCCTTCTGCCACACAAGAAAGAGATTTCAAAAGTACACGGGGCTAACATGTCTGAGCACCCATTAAACTAGTAAAAATAATTTCTTCACTTTTATAGGGCAAAGTAAAGCATGACTGCTGCTTGAAAGAAGAGCTGGTTGAAGATTACACCCATCTTGCAGTAAGTTTTAGGAGGATTTTTTTTCTTACTAGACCAAACACAGGTTCTCAAGTCTTTCCTACAGGAGAGAGATGTGTATTGTCCAAGTCAAGTTTATTTTGATTTGCACCTTTTTCTCTACAGGTGCAAGAGGAAACATCATCCAATCATTAGGCCCCATGGATATATTTTAGCTCTGACAAGGGAGTGGATGCAGATTATCTGCTCCCTTGCACCCCCCACCCTGCAAATAAAAATTAATCAGAAATAATCTCTCTGATAATCTCTCTGATTTCTAGTGCAGCCACAAAAGATCAGATGAGGGAAAAGCATTCCCTTCACTGAAAACCTCAGCAACTTCTATTCAGCCAGTAAAATAAAAGTGATTCCAGCTCTAGATTTCTAGGAAATTACCAAAACTGGTAGGTGGTATTTGGAGGAAATGTTTGGGTTTGCTTGTTTTTAAAATCCCTGTGTAATATTCATTGTGTACATGCTTCATAATCCCATAGTAAATAACCATAAATTCCCCATTTTACAAAGTTAACTGCCCATGTGCTCACTTGCACACAGAAAAATTGATCAAGGTACAGCCTGAGGAGTTTAGAAAGGTCATTTTCAAGAGAGGAGAGATAATGAAAATGTTGCTGCTAATCAAAGAAGGGATATTTAATATCTTTTTGACAAGAAATGCAAATAACATTAGTTCCACTACCGTCCCTCTGGTCTAGAAGTGCTGTTAAGACAGTTCTTGTACTTATATAAATATTATCCACTGCAGTGTCCTCTTTTGTCCTGGCTCGATTGTGCAGTGTTTAGTGGTGCAAAGTTCCCACTGTGCTAGGGATCACATCACCACTGCAGATGTTGCCTTTTTTTGCACTTACACTTCTTTCTTGGGAAGCCAGCTGAGTGACTGCAGGCACTAGTTCTACCTTCTTCTTCCTGCTCCCTGTGTTTTTGGGCAAGCTCACATTACCTGCAGTCTCTGGATGTATCTCCCTCCTGGCTGACCTGTAAAATCAACAGACATCCCTACCTTCCCCATCCCAGTCCCCTTCCTCTGAATGCTTAAAGACCTGGGAGCTCAGCACTGCTGGTGGGATTTCAAAACCCAGCCCAGGGCTCAAGTGCCAGATTGGGCTAAACAGCTGCTGTGTAGTCAGATCTACACATGACAATGATTTGTGCAGCCCATTGCTGAGCCAGTTAGAGCCATTTGTTTACAAAATAAAAAGACAGATAAATTCAACTCTTCCCCTTCTCCTAGCAAGCTGATATCATGTGGCTATCTTAAAAATGGCTTGCTCCAGAATGCATTAGAGCTAAATTATCACTTATGGTTGTCACAGGGATTGCTAATGTGTAATGAGATTTTAGAGTTAATGTTTTGTACAAAGCACTTAGCAGAGCTGGGATGAAATTGGTTCAGGATTCTGATGTGGTGTTTTAATTAAAGATATTTTCCAATCAGGGCCAAGTAAATGACTTGTCAGAAGATTTTGTACCCATCAGCCAATATACCAGTGCAATGTCGGTCTCGCTTTCTGCTTTCAGATTTTCTTCAGGGAATTAGAGGAGAGAGTCTCTCCAAATCTCATGCAGAAGAGCCTTTCTTAGCTGCAACCCTTATAGGAGAAGAAATACATATTTGATTCTCTGAAATCTTTCACCTGGGTGTCAGTGGTCTGGTTCATTGCAGCATGATACCAGCCTTAGGCTGCCTAGATTTTGTTGAATTTGTAGGCTGGTGCAACGCACTCAGACTGAAAGCAACGGGAAGCCCAGTGCTGTGGGATGAATCCTGAGGTCTTGTCTGCTGTAGAAGCATCTTGAGCTCTGATGGCAGCTCCTTGTCTCCTTCTCTGCTGTTGGGCATGGTAGCCAGGAAGGAGGCAGGGAGTAAAATGGGTGATGCAGATCCAAAAAGGAAGAGGAAGGATTTCAAAAATTGTACCTGGTAAGACCAGCACAATAATGATTGAGATGTCTCTGGCTTAAACAGACTTTGGATGTATGATTCAATGTAAATATCAAATGCATGTTAATAAGCACAACTTTTATTAATTGATGTATAATAAGGGTCATTATTATCAAATTAACACATTTTTTTCTTAGCTACCTCTGCTCCATGCTGGGAACTTCAACCACCATCAAGTCTTGGGCTAGGATATCTGCTTGAAACAAAATCACACAACTATAACTCAACACAAAGTGCAGCTCTCAGGGCTGGTGTCAGACATGGGCAATGCAAACCTCTGGCATAAAACCAGCAGCCATCGTCAGCATTTGCTTTGCCCATCTTCCAGCCATGAGAAACTCATCTGGGTAGAGCTGTGGAGGGAGGCTGGGGGGATGCAGGGAAGTGGCTCCTGCCGGGAAGGGGCAAAAGGGAGGAGTTTCCCTACTCAGTGCTCCTCTCTCTTAAACTTTTTTCCTTTCTGTTCCACCTCGGCAGCTGTGACCAAGACTCCCCTTTTCCCTACACTCGTTGGTTTTGCCCCTCTCCCCCTTCCCCAGGCAAGGAAGAACTCTGGCGCCACAGCCTGGGGCTGCTCCCCTGGAGGCTGAGTCAGCTCCATGGATACAGGACAGCACTGCTGGAGACCGACCCTGCGGGGGTGTGCAGCTGTGACACCACAGCATCATTAACTTGGATAATAGGACTGAGCCGCAGCAAACCACACTGGATTTGTATAGCTCCATGCTGTGTTTGTTTTTGCAGTGTTTATGACATAAACCCTTTAGAGCTGCTTAGCTGAGAACCTTTTGATAGTATGCATTGCATCCTGCTTGCTATGATAATAGAAAATATCCTTCTTTATATGCTCATGATTTCGAGTACATTTGGTTGGTCAGTTTGCTTGTTTTTCTAAGAAGAGCAAGGAGAAAGCTTTCATTTTATAGACAATTCTGATGTTTTAACATATAAATGGATGAGGTTTTTTCATATTTTTCTTTTCCAGGTTTGCCCATCTAGAGGTTCCAGGACTGTTTGGAAACAGACTAGCAGTAAGTAAGGATTTTAATCTCAAAAGCAAATTGTAACATAATCTGTTCATTAGGTGAGTTCTTTAGCTCAGTATGGAAATTTGCCTCAGTGGTGTAAAAGGGTGCTGTTGACTAGAATAGAGAGACGAAGGTGAATTTTCCAAAAAAAAAAAATCTCACATTCTTACCTCTACTGTACGGTGAATGCATGAATATGCCAGATATTCTAACAGTTTATTGTTACATTTTTTATTATAAGATTTTCTCTGTGTAAGCCTTACATCACAGGATCTCAGAAAATTACAAAGACAGAAGGAGACCAAGCTGCATATTCAGGTCAGCCCCTCCTCAGTGAAATAGCATCCTACTCCGTAAGACGTAATACACACTGCAGCTTTCACTGCACCTCTTTTCCAGCTGTGTGGGTGCTTTATCCCTGAGAACACTGACGCCCACTTAATGAGTGGTGTCGACCTTTTCAGAGACAGCAAGGTACAAACATGTATAGGGCATCTTTTCCTGCCAACCCCAAATGTTCCAAAGGCATGAGTCAGATCTCCCTGTCTCTTAAGTTATTGGACTAGATGAAAAAAAATGTTGATGAAAACACCAAATAAATGTGTTTATGTCCTTCTCTGCCATGAATTTTATTGAGTCTATGGATTTGAGCCCTCAGAGGTCACTCAGGTTAAATTTTAAGTCTTTTGATCTCTATAAGTGATAGAAAATTCTGCTGATTCATTCAATTACAGGACTAAGTTACAGACACTGGGGAATTATGGTGAACTCTCTAAGAGAGTCACCTTTGTGGTGAACTGTCTGTTGCAAATCTCTACCAACATGTGCTGAACTGTATGAATTAAATTCTGCAAAATGTTTTAGGAGATACAGAAAGCTGGACTCACATCCACAGGGATGTGCTAAAGCTTCTGAGTTTCCTGCTCACTGCTGCCAGGATGCTGAACCACTTCATAGGTGCAAGTCCCTGTTGTCAGAGATCCCCTATCCAGAATTATAGGGTAGAGAGGAAAAGGAGGTCTGGGTTGGTGGAGAGCCAGGATAACGAGCCATGAAGGGACTCATCATTCTTAGCATCTGAGAAGAAAGGGTATACTCTGTAGAAGCTGACCGCTCTCATGGAAAGGCTGAGGTAGTATTTACAGGATTGTTTGGTAATGCAGGTAATGCATGAGAAAGACCCACACCTCTTTCACTTTGGAAAAATAGTGAGTTTTCTGGTGAAAAGGCCAGATTTTAGCACAGGACAATAGCACCATGAAGTACACTGTGGTGTTGAACAATGGAGCAGGGGCTCAGGCACATCTCTGTGTAGCAAGCACTGCCTTCACCATGGCTTTAGGCACCAGTACTACGAGAACAGATTAGTCTTCTGCAGCAGTCCCGGCACTCAGGTGATCAGGCTTGGTATTTTTGAAAGGAATGATTTCACAGCAACGGTTAGGCAGTATGTGTCTTATTTTACAGTCATGCTTTCATCCAGCCTCTGCTACTGGACGGTCAGTTCTCCTCTCCTCCTGCTGTCTGCTCCTGACAGACCTGTCCCTGCCCACACGCCTTTGACACAATTGGTAGCCCTGATGTGAATGAGGCACCAGCAGCAGCAGGGAAGTGAGTTAAACCAGTGGGTGTAGAGGTGCTCAGGAGCAATTCTCTGAGCATGGCCTCCCACTGTCTGCAGTGGTGTCCCCCTGCTTCCCATGGTATTGAAGCAGGAGGTTGACAGGGATGTAGCAGGGACAGCTGAATGCAGGGATTGTCCTTCCCTGGCACAAGGAGAGGCTGAACATGAGGATGTGCTCCAGACACGTGTGCACGTGAATGTTCAGCTGACCCCTGAGGAGGTGATTTCAGAGGGCAGCTTAAGGTGAGAATACTAGGCACTTATTAGGTCTGAAATATGGATTAAAATTTCAGTGAGAATCTGCTGCATACTCAGGACTGCCTTTTTTAATGGGGTATCCAGTAGCCACGTTGCTGTGTTGTGGTTCTGCTGAATCTATTCAAGCAAGGAAGTTTAATTTTGTGCCCTCTTTTGAGCTCCCATACCTCATGATGCCTGTGTTCCCAAGGGCTCGTGTCTCTTTGACTTTATGTTCAGAGTCTTCATTTGCTGCTCACTCCCATAAGGTGATGCTTTTCCATCTTCTGTACTGGCTTTTTTGTTCCAAAAGGCTTTGGGTAGCCTCAGTTTGAGATGTCTCACTCTCATCTGCAGAGACAAGGCTTTCAGACCCTCCAGGTGTCTGGCCTTGAATCCTGCCATATACTGGAGTGTTCTGGAGGCTGCTGCCATCAATTCCTCAGTATCTCACTTCTTTAGCACTTTTGGCTGTGCCCTCTGGCAGCCTTCCAGACTTGGAAGCCTTGGCACCACAATTTTGATACTGAGAGTGGTAACTCCTGAAAGCACCATTTTGATTCTTCTCTCTGTAGTACAAAACTTATTTTATAAAGTGGTGCATTTTCCAAGCCTCTGTAGCAGGACTCATCCTGCCCCACAGATCCCATGGATTCATGGGAAGAAGATGCCAGTGGGATTCCCTGGTTCAGCAGCTGCTTGTGCCAGTGTGCCTGTTTAGCAAGTACAGATGGAAAATGCTGTTGTTTTCTTCTCATTGATCACTGTCCAAAGCATCTGAGACTCCAACAGAAGAGCCAGAAGAGAGAAAAGTTTCTGTTCCCACATCTTTGTTACTTTCTACCACATCTCAATTTCTTTAAAATTTACCACACTGTACTTAGGCTTGGCATTGTAGCTGTGTTGGCCCCTCATGATAGGTCTGTGTTGGCACAGGGAGGGCTGTAGGGACCTGCAGCAAGCAGCTGAGCTCAGGTGTAGAGGGACAAGCCAAGAGGTTTGTTCATCCTTTAATTATGCCCTTTTTTTGCTTTTCTTTCTTTCCTTGTTGCTGGTGCAGGTGGCTGGAGTATGCTGTGCAGTTTTTCTGTTTCAAGCAGATGAAGACATCTGCTGACATAACTGTCAGTATCTAGCAGCCCTGCCCCTCTGCCATTTTTCTTTTGTTGTTTTAACACTTTTACAAGTAGTTCCCTCTTAAATTTCCAGTGAAATGAATAATATCAACTGAGCTTGCAAATCTTTCCTTCTGAAGAGGGAGAAAGATACTATAGGCATGGGAATGCTGCAGGAGGGGTGGAGGAAAACAGTAGCAATTAGGCTGAACAAGTAAAACAATTTCCCTCTATTCCTCTTTTCCTCCCCCAGCAAGGTGCTCTTCTGCTACCCCTAGGATTTCTGTTCCCAAATGTTTGGGGGCATTTTAACCTTTCCACACTCCGCTCTTTCCAAAAGCAGTTGATCCCATAATGGGGTGTGACCCACACCTTGAGGGTCCCCATCAGTTCTCTGGCACCTCATCAGTCCAGAATCTCATTGCTGCATTGCTTTATTTCATTGTCTACCCAGGTAAGGTTCACTCTCTCCCACCTTTGCTGTCTTGCTGTACTAAAGCATGCCTGGCAGGAGTGATGCCACGGTGTCACTTGCTCCACCATCAGCTTCAGCTGCAATGGTTGAAGGGGACATTGCTGCCAGCCAGCCTCCTCACCTGTCAGTCACAGCCCTGCATGCTGCAGATGGGTGACGCTCCCTCTGGAAATTTTTTGTACCCCAGCCCTGTGCTGGGAGCACCGCCGCATCTGCAAGGTGGCTGGAGCAGTGGGGCAGCAGGGTCAGCTCTCCTGCTGCTGCTGGCTTCTGTGTAAAAAAGAATCACCTCCTATAGGACACCTGCCCATGGAAGCTGCCTCTGAAACCTGTTTTGGTGTTGGCTGCTGCCCTGACAGGCCACTGTGCTGGGAACATCGCAGCTCTCTGTAAGAAGGCACCATGGCACAGCAGACAAGATCCTTCCCTTCCTTCCCTTCCTTCCCTTCCTTCCCTTTCCCCACACCTCATGATATCTGTGGGCAGAAGCACTGAACAGAAGGTGTGCTGGCACAGCTAGAGTACACTCTCCAGAGGCTCCTTAAATTGCTGGTTTGGTCATGATAATTTCCCAGAAACCTTCTCTGTTTAAAGACTGCTAAACTTTGCTAAGTAATTGCAACAGGTGCCTTTCTGCCCATCAATAAGTTGCTTTCCTTCTCTCTGCTTGCAATGGGCGTGCTGCTGAGCACTCACCATGTGGGATGTCAGGGAGGGCTGTACCAGAACCCCCTGTCCCTGCTGCCCTCCTCTTCCAGCCTCTGTGCTTGCCCTCGCATGGGCTCTTCTTACAGGAGATGTAAGGATATTTTTCTGGAGTGCAAAGCTGCTTCTTTTGAAAATCCATGAATTCCCAATGGTTCACATGGCTGGGCCCAGCTTGGCTGTGCAGCCAGGAGTGGTTTATTATGAGAAATGGTGTGTCAGCTGCTGCAGACTCACAGCAACATAAATGTGTTGTCTGCAGAAACAACAGAGGAGTGGGGAGAGGCAGGGAGAGATTAGCTGTGAGTGGGAGGGTGAAGATACGGGGAGTGGAGGTCACAGGAAGTGTGGGTTTGGAAACAAGACCAAAATGTAGTGCCAATTGCCTTGTGATATTTTATATTTCAAGTAAAAAGGCAGATATCACTGGTAGGTTTCAACATTGGCAAGTGTCCAGAAACTCCTTCCAACACTATTAAGTTATCTGTATCTGTTCTGCAGCCCACCTCCTGTCAGCACTGCTCGCAGGGCCATCGGGAGAGTACTGTGGTGGTGTTGGATCACTTGCTTCTCAGCCATCAGATCACAAAAAGAGGTTGCTATGTTTTGAGACTGAAAGTAAACTGGATAAAAATCAGTGGGTCCGTGTCTCACTGCCAACCAAAGCCTCACTTCAGAGTGGGAAGCATCAAAGAGGGTTTTAAGTACAGAATATTTGTCACTGACTTTGCAGGCTCCATTACTTTTACCCCTAATCTTCCTCACTTGCTCATGCTGTGCATGCAGAGGCAGGGAGAGATGATAATGGACTTGCAGTTGTACTTGCTGTTCCCATAACAAATGGCAGCATCTTCACATAAATTGTTTGAACATGTAACACTGCTCTTATTTCTTAACGATAAGGGCTTAGGAGCTGCCCTTTTCCAAAATGAAAGAAATGAACCAAGCATTATCTCTTTGTTTTGAAAAATGATCCCTGCAACTGCAACAACAAAAAGCCATTATAATGATCCATAAAGGTCTTGCAAGCTTTTACTGGAGAGATTTTCTGCTCACTCGGTCTGGCTTCACTCCTGTTCCCTTTCCCTTTTCCCAGCCCACGTGGTTCAAACTTTCTAGGGCAGTCTAATCTCCTAGATACAGCTGAGTTGAATGAACCTGACCTGGAGGACATGTCAGAGGTTAGACCTGGGGGGGAGAAGTATCTCCTCTGGATAAAACCAAGTTCTCTAGATCTTGCTCTAGTCCCAAGGCATCCATCATCAATTATATAGTTATAGTCACTGTTTACACAGGTTTCTTGTTTATCATTAAATATTTGCCTCAAGGCTCTGCATCTGTTGTTAAGCCCAATTGCTTATGCTGAGGAAAAAAATTCACCATAACTTTTCAGTACTATGGCACAGATCTATCTATGCTGGACCTCTGGCATGCTGACTCTGTTCTGGACCAGTGGACAGATTAGGGATGAGTTTAAACTTGAAAATTTCTGAGTTTAAAGAAATAACCCCCTCCTTTATCTTGCATGTAATAGATCTATGTTTCTGGGGGTAGTGGGGAGAAATTTAAAAAATTAATTTGAGTAGCAGAGACACCCATGTATGCACATGCACAGTTTGCACTGATGAGTGAGATAAAAAACCGTGATTATGTGAAGCCTCTTTGTGAACATCCCAAGCTTGAAACCCTGGAGTGGTTTCATAGTCTGTGGAACAGGAGGCTTGGAAACTTAACCCCTTCGATTTCTGCGGAGCCCTCCCAGCTTAAACATGCTTATGTAGGCTAATGCACACACCCATTAACTTTCCCACTGTCAACTGCTGTTAGTGTAGCTGCTTGGTGCCCTGCTAGGAGGGAGATGGATGGACTCCTCCAGATGCCATCTTGCTACTGCATCTTTTCAGTCATCCCAGTCCCAAGGGATGCAGATCTCTATGGCTCTCCTTGAGCTGTGTGTGGCCAGCAAAGTACTCCACACACATGCTCTCTCCCATTAGGTTTCCTATTTAACAACACTCCATGCTATTCTTAGGTATATTATTAGGTTAATAATGTTTTTTCCAAAGTGGATAAGCATAACTGCTTCCTAGGTGGAGAAAAAAGAGCCACTGAGGGCTTTAGAGATATGGGCTGAGCCAACTACAGAAGTGTGAATTAGCTCCCAGCTGTAAGATCTTCCAGTCAGCCTTGTACCTAATCCACTATATCATGGCTGAAATCTGGAGTTGGCATGGGGAGGTGCTGGGAGTGGAGGGGGGGACAAAGGAAAAAGAGAGAGTGCGATACATGAATGACAAAAATGAGACATGTAGAGGCAAAATACTCATCTGTCTGCAGAGGAGTTATGAACTGAATAGCTGGTGATAAGGGTGACTTCCTTCCATGCATTCTGTATCAGGTATTTAGCATGGCTGTGTCTCAGCCATGTGTTCACCCACACAAGACTGTAAGGAGATGGTCAGCATCAGTATGCTACATGTAGTAGAAAGCAAGTGGATTTACTCAACTCTATGGGTGGCAAAGAATTGGGAGCATTTTTTATTGTTCAGGCAGGAGTTAATATTAATGTATTTTTCACTGTCTTCCTTCAGATGCGTCACGAAATCAGCCTATGCAAGGAGAAACCAGGGGAGGAGAGGGGAGGGAGAGACATCTAGAGCCAGTGCAGATGGGAGGCATGGCTGAGTAATGAAAAGTGAAAGATGCTAACCAGGCTCAGGCCACACACGAAGGGCTGGCTGCCCTTTCTGACCCTCCCTAACCGTGGAGGAAGACCTTGCAGGGCTGTCGCTGGAAGGGAGCACGCTCTTTTCTAATCGCATCTGTGTGTGAGTACTGTGAAACTGTGGGGTCAGTGTCATCTTCCAGAAGAAATGCCCTATTGACAAGGAAGAGAAATGGATTTTGTTTGGCCCTGTACAGAGTTGATGGGAGTGTTGTTCTCACAACTGAGCTAGATGGGTGGAAAGTCTTCCAGCTGTTGGACACATGCTGATGGAGCAGCTCCACTTCCACTGCTTGAGAAACCAGCCTGTCTTGGAGGTACAACCCATGGGTGGAGACAGGAGAAAGTATATCAAAACCCTAAGCAACTTCTGCTTTCCTGAGGTGTTGCTGCTTTGTGCAATTAATTTCTGATGTCCTGTTGACAATTACCCTAAATCAAAATGAGTAGTCAGCTGGCTGCAGTGCAGGAGTGTGGGGTACAGCCAAGGGTGTTTTGGCAGTGGATGGAAGGAGGAAGGGAGAGAGCTGCTGCATTCTGATCCAGACCTCATTGCTGCTGCTTAACCTGTGAATGTAGCAGGGAGAGAAGTGAGCAGTGCTGCCCACCAGTTCCAGGTTCTCAGTGCAGTCCTTCCCTCTACCCAGCTCCTACACAGCCCAGGAGAGGACTTACCAAGTTATGGGGCATCCACCTGTGCTGGCCAGAGTAGGCAAGGTGGCTTCTCAAGGTGCTCAGGGGGGATCTAAACTCCCCCAAGGAGCTGCATCAGGGTGGAGGGTTTGACTGTATTGGTCTGGCCCTGGGGTGGTGCTGGGCTGCTGTGCCTGATTTTCACACACACGACCTTCGTTGTGCCTTGGGGCTGGCTGGCTTTGGTAGGTGGGTACCACAGGGATAGGAGAAGACCAGGGGGTCTGCCCCCAGGCCTCTTTTACCTGTGCTGACTCATAGGGCTCTGTGTTGATGTCTGTCAGAAGCCTGCTGTTGTTTAGGAAAGAAGTAGCCACTCTCACTCACCCACAACTCCCCCCATATTTGCCCAGCCACCTCTTCTCCAGGCTGGGGAAAGCAAAGGCTGGACAAATGCACCTGGACTGATCTGTGGCATCCCAAATCCAGGGCTGTGCTCCCTGGGGAGAAGCTGCATGCTGTCCTATTTAGGCGCTTTATGTTGCTTAATTGGAGTTGCTAGGGATTGCTTACATCGATCAATGGAGCACATGACAACAGCTGTCATGTGTCCCTGATTTCCCTCTCCTCTCTGAAAGAAATCTGGACAGAAGACTTCATGTGTTTGTTGGCCCACAGAAAGGCATTCGTAGATGTGTGTTTGTGTGCCCTTGACGTAGAGGAGACATAGTTGGAGCTGTGTCCTTTGTGGTCAGCAGGAAAAGTGGCAAACCTGCAGCAGCCTCTCTCTACAGGCTGAGCTCCAGCTTTGAGGCAGCTTTGACCTCATTCCATTCCCCTGTGCTCTGAAGCCAATGAGCACAAACACGGGGGTGGGAGAACAGTCCAGCTTTTATTTGTTTTGCATGGTAGATTTTGCTGTTTTCTGAGCTCAGGAATGCTGCCTCCTCTAGTGCAGCTGCACCTCTCTGTCCCAGCCCCAGCTGCCACAGGTTAGCTTTGCCTCCAAACACATTCTTTTGCTGGGTGCAGTGCCGCTGTGGTCTCGGATGGAGATTGGATTATAGCTGTCTCTGCCTGCATGGCATCTGCTTCCCTCTGACTTTTTAATCCTCTGCATTTTCCACAACCTAACATAAATGAGTAACAAATCTGGGATGCACTTCTCCAGCCAAGAGGACGGATCTGGGGCTGTGGCATTTTGCACCTACTTTTCTGCAGCAGTCCCTCTTTCTTTTCCTTTTGTCTTTTTTTTCAATACACATCAGACTTGTGAGAAATGTATTCTTATGTCAGTAATGTTCAAAGGCAAAAACAAAAGCTGCCAGAAGAGAGATTTAAAAGTCTGACATATTATCATCCAGAGAAGAATTTTCAGTATAATTATTCTGGAATTTTTCCAATAAATAAATTGTACAGACTTTTAAGGGAGAGCTTTTAGGTTAGTGGAAATATTACTTAAATTAAAATACATCCCATTCAGCCATCAATTCCATTGTCATTGCACCATGTGTTTAATGTTAATGACATGCACAAATAAAAAGGAAGAAACTGATTTGTTTTATTATGTCTAAAGCTGAGTATGATCTGTTGTGGAAAGTTAAATACAAGTCAGAGGGAGTCAGAGGGGGCACAAGGCAGCCTCATCAGAGGCATGGTTAAAATGTACTTGCAGAAGATATATTGCACAGTACTATGCATGGGAATGTTAAGAAACATGTTTGGTCTTGTATTTTCAATGAATTTTTTTTTTTTTTTTTTTCTTCCTCTTGGTGACTTTATGAGGAAGCCCACTCTTGCTCCAAGGAAACAGTGGGCACCTTGGAGGGGAGCTGCCAGATTCAAATAATGTCTTGAACTCTGCAGTTCCCAGGTGAGCTCTCACCAAACTAGGTTTCACGCCACCTGCATTAGGCCCTTTTGCTTCCAGCTGAGCTGGACAACATGAGAGACAACTCCTTGGGTCTTTGGAACCTGTGTTTTCCATTCTGGCAAAGGAACAAGGACAAAGGACAGGTGAGTGAGCAAAAAGGAAAAGCTAACTGCCTTCTACCTCTTTTGCCTTTTGATTTATGATTTATGTTTTGGATTGGGAGGGGGAAGGGCAGCAGAGAAAGTTTCTACATTTTCTAGTGTGTTACTTGTCAGCAGGTGACAGGACTCTTGTTTGGGACAGATGTGAGCTTGGCTGCTCACCCAGTGTGGGGGTTTTATCTTGACCACCCACTGTGGTGCAGGTGTGTGTCCTGGAGTTGGTAACCCAGGTGACAGCAGGTCTGCTGCCCAGGGAAGAGCAGATGCAAAAGAAGCCTGGGAAGGAGGTCTGTCTCCAGCAGTCAGCATCTCTCTTGGAAAGGGTGGCTCTTAGCTGCAGGGCCACGGGGAGCAAGGATGGATTAGGCTGGCCCAGGTGAGAGCTGTTACATCACAGCTGCTGGTGCTGTGTTTCATCCCCACCATGAGAGTCCTCTGGAGCCTGTCTGCCCTTCTAGATTCCAGGTGCAGTTATACCTGGAATTTTCCCTGAATTCTTGCTGGAAAGCAGGTGCGCTGCCCACCCAGGGCAAAGAGTACAGCATTTTAAACACCAGTTATAAACATAGTGCCCATAAGTTCAGGCCTGAGGTTTTTAAATGGACTTGAGTAGGGTTTCAAGGCAGCATCTGCATGGGCCCAACTGTAGTGAAGGTACTTAGTGACTCACTTCAGGCTTGAGTCCATAGACTGAAGCATTTTATTCAACAGAATAAGCCAGCACAGGGATTGAAAGGTGAGAGGGATCATTGCTCATAGGTATCTTTCATGCTCACAGCAACATCCGATATCCATGTCAGGATAACTCCAGGAACGGCAGCCTAGGTGAAGGTGAAGGCTACTTCCCACCTTTCAGATAACAAACTGGCCACTGTTATTGAAGACACAGGACTGTATCTTCAGAAATAGTTCATCCTGTGGAAAGGAGTGAGCAGGTTTATCTGGCTCCAAGGGCAATTTCTCCTTGCTGTATTTGTCCTTCACTGAAGGTCTTAGGGCAGGAGAGCCACTTCCAAGTGGAAGGCACTACAAAAACCAGGCCTTAGCCTTCCTTGAATCTGTGAAGATTTTACATGGAGCTTGTTCTCCAAACTTTCCTGACTTCTTTGTCCGTTCAGGAGCGTGTTAGGAAAAGTACTGGATCCAATTTCATACCCCTATGGGGCTTGGGGAATGTTTGTAGCAAAGGAAGAAATTACTCAATTTGAACCTTGAAGTGGCCTTAAGAGAACAGAACTCCCAAGCAAGTCACCAGCATATCCCTGGGTTTCTCGTGCTCACTCCTCAGCCTTTGCTATGCAAAGTGAACAGTGTTTTTCTTGCGGAGACTAAGAATAACTTTCAGGCCAAGTTCCATAATCAATCTATCTAACTGACTTTTTCCATCTATATGAATTGACTGTTGTCGGGGGTTGGGTCTTAGTCCTTTTGGGGTTTTTTTTACCTATAGAATTTTATCCCATTTGTTGCTGGGGAACCTGATGGCTGATACTTATGAGTGCTTAACAAGACAAGAGAGTTCAGCTGCCCAGGGGGAAGGGGGGCAGATGGGGGTGGGTTCACTCTGTGGCGGTGGGGAAGGCACTCGGAGCTGCGGTTGCTGGGAAAGAGAGGCTCATCTTAACGGGGACAGAGCTTCTGCTGCTGCTGCTCCTCTTTCTCCGTCTTCCATGGCCCACATTCCCCCTGCCCTGCTGGGATGTCCTAATGAGACTGCTGCAGAGCTGCTGACCCACCTTCTCCATCCACTGCCCCAGGACTTCTGTGTCTCAGCTCGGAGGTCTTTTCATCAGAGCCCTGCTGGAGCATCCAGGATTGACAGCCCAGGGAATTGGTGAAGCAAGCCTTGCCCCCTCCCGCCTCCCCCCTGCCCCCCATCCTCTTACCGTCTCTGTCACGGGGCCCCTGATTCTGTTTCTTTGTTGTTAATAGCACAGTTATTGTTCATTTGTATCTTGTTATACTCACTAGTAAAGGACTGTTATTCCTCCCCATATCTTGCCTGAAGGCCGCATAATTTTAGTAATTTGGAGGGAAGGGGTTTCCAGGGGAAGCTCCTGCCTTCCCTAGCAGATACGTGTCTTCAGCCTAGGACACTGTCTTCAATACAAGCTTTAACAGTGCAAATGCATTGCTGCTACAGCATGTTTAGAGAACAGCTTCAGGATCGCCGAACACATTGATACTTGCACAGAGGCAGGACTCCCAGACATTACAATGCAATTGCTATTTGGGCTCAGTTTACCACAGTGGCTTCCCACTCTCCTTTTTCTTTCAAGGTAACTCCTTTGCCACAGAAAAAATATTTAGTTTTCAAGAGTAGCACAAGATATATCTTCCTGGGATTCCCTTGAACATTCCTTGCTTATGGCCAGCTGAAGAGACGTTTGTAAATCTGACTGTTGCATGTTGTCATGGCCACTTTTCTGTCTTCCTGGGGTACGGGTAGGCTTTCACTTAGGGGGCCTGGTGACTTCACGTCAAGTGAGTTTTGTTCCTTTTTTTGTCCTTCTCCACATTCACATGGAATTGGTCTTGCTTTCATCTTTCTAGCCTGCTCCTTCTCAGATTCTCTGTCTTGCTTCAAAGAGTCCTTGTGCCAGCAAAATAAGGCACACCTGGTGCAACCTTAGGGACAATTCACTCCCAGGGAAACAGTGGGCAGTTTGTGCATTCTTAACATCACCAGGGGCTTCCTGCAGTGGAAAATAGCTCAAGGTTTCTAAGGCTCTCTTCTTCCACAATAAAATAAGCCTGTAGGCAGATGTAAAATCAACACATCTCTATTTGTTTTGGCCCTGAGCCCACTACTGCCAATATTGTCTGCTTTGGGAAGTGAATTCCTTTGTATTACCCTCTGACTCCCTGTCTGCTTTGCAGGACCCTGTCTGCTTAATGCAGTTCCAGGGTGAAATTAGTGCTTTCCTTTTTAGCAAAGTATTCTCTTCATATGACACTACTTCTTTGGCTGTGGTTGCCATTCATCACACTTACAGTAAAAGATCTTCTTGGTGTTGGTACATACTCCCTGTTTCCCATTTGGGAAATGGGCATGGCAATTCTTCTGTCTCTCCTAGGGGCATTCTGAAGAAGCTGTGTAAAATTATCCTAGCCTCTGGTCTGTATGATTACTATACGTGATTACTCCCAGTTATCCAGGTAATGTAGGATGTAAGATGGACCTTCTAAAAATGGGACAACTCATTGTTAACAAATGCTTGGTGGTCACTTTGACCTGAGAGCAGGGGCAGACTTTGTGCTTTCTTGGCTTATCAGGAACACCTGTACTGCCTGAGAGCAGGGAAAGATCTCCTGGGGGATTCTGTGGTAGTGGGAGGCATACATGCCATGGGGAAAGAACTGGGACTCCATCCAGAGTATCTATGGAGCAGTCACTTCTAATCGTTGCTAATCCAATGAGAGTAGTAAGTAGTTATGGACTCCTGCATAGATTTATTGGTCTGAGGTGATACCAACTGGCAGAGATAAAACAAGGAACAATATTTACCAGAAATAAATGTTGACATTTATGGAAAAACTAGAATGTGTGTTCACATCTATTTTGAATGTTTTTGTGAGAGATACCTGAGAAGTCTCCATTATGAGTAAACCTTCCAAGGGCTAATAAGTTTTTCTCTTAAGCCAATATTCTAAAAGGATAGATTAAATTAAATGTTCATTTAAAAATTATTTCTTTTCCCTTAGAAGGTGAATAATATTTTTCACTTACACTGCTGCAGTCCATCATGTTTTTATTTGGATGTGTGATTTGGTTACCTAGTGCTACTTCAAGCTCAGTATTATTCATTTCTGATGAGTAAAGAACAATTTGAGCTCTGGCCCTTTACATTAAATTATAAGTTAAACCCATCAAATAAAATCTTTCCCTCATTAATTTTGACATTAAAAATGTAATTAATGTACTTGGGGACAGGGCTCTACCCAGTACTCTTAAACACTCACCTAAGTGTTTGCAGAGTCCACCTTTTACTGGCCATTTATGTGCCAGAGGCTCTCCTTGTGTTTAACAATTACAAATTACTCCAGTGAAGATCTTATTCTTCAAAGTTCTTGTTGCAAAAATGCTGACCTGCTTTTCATATTCCAAGAGCAAAACTGGTTAAAAGAGAGAAATGTGGGCTGTCCACACTGTTTGCATGTGTTTGTTACTCAGAGTCAGTGTTTCCCTGTGCAGTCAGGCATGGATAGATTTTTATTTGCCCAGGTCTACCTCACAGCAACAGAGAAAGACCTTATATACATGAGAAAATCTGACACGATAAAGCTAGCAAGGAAAACCATCCAGTCTTTTAGAATATATGCATGCATTTAAGGAATCATATATTATGTAGCTGAGACAAAAATGTATTAAAACATATCAGGAATTGTGAAGTGAAACATTGGGTTATGGGTGAATGCTATTTCCTAACTCAATAAACATCCTTTGTGGTTTGCTTTGGTTTATTTTATCTCTTTATTTTTCACTTTCACTATTCAGTAGGGAGTTTTGAGCTCCTTGGAATCTGCAGAGGATCAGTCATTTTCTCCCTGTGGCATTCTCAGCAGAGCATCTTCATCCTTTGTCTATTCACAGCTGACTGGGTGCACTGAAGTGTTCTTATTCTTTTTGTTTCCTAAAATCTTAGTTGTAGAGGGAAAAATTAAAAAGGAGGGTCAACTGACTGGGCAGATCCCTATAGGGAACTCAAGGACCTTGCTTCTGTTGAAATTGCTTGGAGCTCCATGATGTTAATATTTTCCACCTGATAAGTTAGCTAGACACAAAAGGTCATGGTTAGTTTTTACTGAAATGATGGAAGCGTTTTCTGGGGGCTTGTTCAGTTTTGTGTTTTGTTTGTTTTAATACAAATCCTAACCAGAGCAAGAACCAAGTGACAGTGTCTGCACCCAGCTTTCTGCCAGCACTAATACAGAATGATAAAATAGCTGTTTTGTTTGTTTATTTGGGTTTGGTTGGGTTTTTTATGGTGTTGTTGTTGCTTTGTTTATTTGTTTTTTGGGGTTTTTGGTTTTTGTTGTTTTTGTTGTTATTTTTGTCCTGGGCATAAATTTCTAGTTCTTGTTTCCTTTTTTCTATATTCTCTGCTTCCCTGGAGTATTTGCACTCTGCTGCTGCAGATACAAGGCCATAACCAGATGAGCTCTCCTCTTTGCATTTACTTTCCTGCATTTAGGCATTACATCACAAGGGCTGTGAGTCTAGGACAGCAACTGCATCCAAACAGCAAGAGTCTCTGCATGTGGGACCGAGATCATCTTTCCTGTTATCAATAGCAGCCACCTACCCTGCAAATTAATCTTTGGGAGCCTGAAGATGGGCACCCAGGAAATGAGGTACAGACAGTGTCAGTGTGTGACAAATTTAGATTAGGAGTGATCTTTCACAGCCAGAGTGGGTACTCATTTCTGAATTCATGGGCAGCAAATACTCATTGACATCAATGAGAGCACAATGGGGGCTCGCCTTACCCACAGTTACTATATTAAATGACCTGTAACTCAAAAGGCCTTGGATGAAATTTATTATTCTACACAAAACACATCAGTTTACACTAATGTTTTGCTCAAGACAAACCCTGAAGAAGCGATAAGATAGTGGCAATCAGGAAAGGGAGAATGAATAAATTAAATCTAAGTCATTTTATTAATGATTTTTTTAGTCTAAACACCTGTGGATAATTTTGTTCCAATTCCACAGAAACAATCCCTCTTTGCAAAAGAAATTTCACATCCCACCATTTCCAGAACAAACCGAGTACTTGGAAGGTTTTATCACAGAAACTATGCTCACTGTTGAGTGAAGAGAAATTTTCTCTTATTTCTTATCATTAATACAGGTCCTTAGCTGACCTGCTGGACTTTCCTAGTAGATTGTTGATGGTGCTAGTCAAGAGTATTGCAACTTCTGCTGTCTCCAGCTATGTGCCTGAACTTACTTGTTTCTGAAGTGGCTTCTTCAAACACTGTTCCATTGCTTCTTCAGTTTGGGAATTAAAATGGAAAGTGCATTCACTCCTTAATATAGAAAGAAAAATGGAAATTATATATTAAAATATTTAAAGTGGTTAAATTAGCAATCAGCACAAAGTGAGTTTGGTCCATTTTTTAAAAGCAGCCCCTCAGTAGCAGGCAAATTACAGGTCATCAGGCTCTGAACCACTCTTCCTTCTCATTTTGATGAGATTCTGTGGCTCTTTCATTCATTTATGGTAATGCATCAAATTATGCTTCAAGAAAGTTAGAAATGAAGACAAGAGATGCTGCTTGTTTGAAAGTATTTTGCATAATGCAATGACTTTTAAGTCTGGGTAATGCCAAAGATGGATAATGCAGTCTAGAAGCAAATAAAATGCTGACATATCCTCTGCAAGCTTTTTGTCTGTAGATAAATATCTTTGCTGCCACTGATACAAGCATCTTTGCCCAGCTTTGTCCAGCTGTGTGCTGTAGTACAAAGCCATCATTTTATTCATTAGACAGCCAAAATTCTGAAATGTATAGGCCAGTAATTTATTATATTTAGTGGCCTGATAGAGATTTCCAAATGTTATGTGGACATATCAGAGCCAAGAGATGATGTGATTATCAAAATTACCACATATAGAAGTACTTACCATGCAGCATTTTGGTGGGTTTTTTTTCTAGCCTGAAACTAGCTAACCCTTCAGACATATGTATTGGTAATAACAGAGATATGGTTTCATAACTGCAAGGATTGTACTGCACCTTGGCAAATGATGTCTTATCCAAAACCAGTTGTTTAGAAAAATAATTAATTAATTATGTTTCCATGAACAAAAGGCACTTCAATTATTATTTTCCTTTGTCTTTTTGGTGTTTTGTTTAGAGGCCAGCTTTTTGTAAGTATACAAACTTAAAACTCAAACTCTATTTGGTAAGTATATTAGCATACACTCTACCTGACAAGTTATCTACAATACCATTCAGAGAAATGGTGGCTAAAGAAGTGTGGGAAAGTGTGTTTCTCTTATTTGCTGGGCCTTCCAGTCATGAGGTGTCAGGACAAAAAGGGAGATTTCACTTCCCTGCTTCCTGTCTGCTTGTGGATATTTTGAAAGCACAGGCAGAAATGTCACTGAGCCAGTGCAAAATTCTGTAAGGGCACTAGGCCTGAACCCATCCATCCCTATGCAAAGACATGGCCCCAGATGCCATGGGTCAGCTTTTCAGGGGAGCAGGGAGCTAACAGCTCAGCAAGAGCAATGGTCCATAGCAGTCTCACACTCTCCAGGTGTGGTCTGTGAGTCACAAATTCTGTGACCTCCCCCTGCAAAACAAGTGACCCAGCTAAGTGGGTTGGGAGGCCAGTGATCAGCATCCATGGAAGTTGGGTGACCAACATTTAAGAGCTGCTGGTGAAGAAATACTGCAGTATCCTGAGGTCAAGCACTGACCTAGAATAAACTGAAGGTCTTGATGTGCCATGGTAGGAAGCCAAAGCACATGTCAGTGTTTTAAAGCAAGCATTGCTTGTGGTAGCTCATAAATATTATACTTGTAATCTTTCCGCCTTCCGGTAGACCTAGATCCTAGGCTGGTTTAACTCCATTTTAAATCTGCTATGTCTGTCTGTGACTGAAATCATAATATTTATGCAGAGTAGTTTTTCAAGAAACTTAGTGAATGTGAAAACAAGTTTCTTGGGTTTTCCCCTTTCATGGAAGCAAGCTGGAGGTCAGATTTACAACATCTTAAGCTACATTCTGTGCTCATTTACACAGCTGTACTCTTGAGTTATGCCACCTAGGACAAGCAGTTTCTCCAGACTTACAGGATATAACTGACAGCAGAATTTAGCTTGGGGTTGCCAAAGCTTGACTGAAACAGAGCTGCGAGGGTGGAATTTGGTGCTCATGAAGTAGCTTGTATATATTCAAGGAATGTATGAGCCCAAAGATTTATTAGTAGTGTTTCAGAGCATTATTGAAATTAGACTTAATTATCTGTGTAATTTGCTGGAACCAGCATTTTTGCATTTTTGATCAAGTATGTGCCATTAATTTTAAAAAGAGATGTACTAGGCTGCTCTCAAAAAGCAAAATAAAACAATTTAATAAGAAAGCCCATCATTTCTAAATAGTGTGTTTCAAAAATTTCAAAGGTTGTTGTCAGTTGAGTCCTTCTTTCCCCTTTGCAAAAAGTCCATTTGCAGTCTAATCATATGGGAAAAAGTTCACGTCACCCCCAAAGGTTATTCCAGCAAGCAGAGAAAACAATTGTCTCCTTGTTCCTAGGCTTGCCTAGCTCTGCCATCCCTCTCTCTCTTGTCCTTGCTCCAGTCCCATTATGCCACTTGGAAATGGTGCTGGCTGTCTTTGGATGAAGGAGCAGAAGACAAAGCTGTGAGCAATAACCAGCCTGCTCCTTTGTAAGGAATAGAGTGCAAGGCTCCTGTTCAGACCTGTACCCCCTTCTGTCTGCTCAGACATGCTCCACAGGTGTTGTTTGGTTTGACGGTATCATCTCCATGCCTAAGCCTCTGTTTCTGCAGTGGCTTCTTGCCAGCCTCCTGGTGCCCATGGTCACCTGAGCTCCTGGAAAAGAGGAACATTCTTGTGCTGAAAACAACAGCCATGCAAAGGTGCAGTGCACCTTGCTTTTCTGCTGGTTTCTGTGGAAACTTTGGAGAAGATCCTTTTCTAGTCTCTTTGTCATACATTTAATAGCAATAATAATGCTTACCTCTTTCTGAAAATGTTTTTTGAGGATACAACCATTATTGTGTGCGAATAGCTTGAAGCTTATAGGAGCACTAATGTTGAAGGCAAGAGGAACGACAGCATAGCCAGGTTATTAGCTGTCATTCTGCCAAACCTCTGCTCAAAGAAGCCTTTAGTTAGGGACAGATGCTGTGTGGCACTTCTCTAGTTCAGATTTTCACTTCCTTTTTTTTTTTTTCTTTATGCTTTCGTAACCCCTGCCTTCATGTAGGTCTCCAGTGGCATAAACATGGTCAGCACATGATTTTGGAAGGCAAGCAGTAAACATGAAGGTGGGGATGCTGTTATTTAAATGTTCTACACACTGGTTCAAATGGTGGAGGAGCATCAGTTCAGACTTTCCCAGTAAATGATTAACTTCTGTTTGCGCAGAGGAGAGAGCCACAGTAAGAATGCAATTAATTACACTGGCAGTCCAGCCTGGCCAGCAGTCAGCAGTGCTCTCTCTTGCTTGCAGCTCCTGGCTCTGCAGGTCTGATTTGAGAGTAACTAATTAAATGCAGGTGCAGGCTAGAAGACTTGTTGAATTAATGCAGTGTCTTCTTTTTGGTGGTCCCAGGCATTTGTAGCTTACAAAAATAGAGCAGGCGCTTGATGCTACAAATAATAATAGAGTGCTGATGATGGAGGTAATTAATCCTTTATTATTGTGGTGTGGTAGGCTGCTGCTAGGGCTGTCATTCAAGTACTTCTTATGCAAAAAACATATCTCAGACGTGAAAGAACATGTAGCAAGAGAAAGACAGAGGAGCATTCTAATGGACTTGCTTGTGTTATGGGCACAGATATATCTTCAGAGTTTTGGCAAGATTGTCAAGATCTGGTAGTCAAAACTCAAGACCAGAAATTCACTGCACTATATTCTGGGTTCTGCCTTTGACTCACCAGGGCATTTTTAGCAGGCAGCAGCTTAAAATAAAAATTCAGTCTTGTTCAAATGAACCACGAAAAAGAAATGCAAGGCCATAACTGTCACTCACTGTGGCCTTTCTTTTATCTTTTATTGCTTCCTCAGCATCCTCAGTTGGCCATTGTCATTAACAGGCTACTAACTCCAGTGGACCCTAGGTTAAAGCCAGCATTGTTATTTGTGATGGTGCAAGGGTGATTGTCTTGCTTTAAGAGAGACTGGCTTTGAGTGGAGGTAATGCAGATGTCCAGGGAGCTGCAAAAAGAGCAAATACTGTTTAGGGTTATCGGTTTCCAATAACAAATGCTGTTCCCCTTATTAGTTCAAACCAAACTTCAGGACTCAAATATATTTTCCAGCTAAAATTAAGCGTAAACTGTGAAAACGTTATCAGCCTTCTCTCCCTGTTGTAATTTACTTTCTTGTAATACTCCTTCTTCCTAGACACAGGAATTTTGGGATTTTATGATATGTTAAAGAGGAAACAACCTTCCGTGGTAGTAGCCCCAAGGAGTGCCAAATATTAAGATACTCCAGCCTCAACACAAGAAAAAACCCCAAAACACAATGTATGTGTTTACTTTAAAGACAAGGAGTGATTTCATGTTGTTCTTGTTACTTTATGATTAAAATGGTCCAACGTTATTAGGAATGTTTATAGTGGGAAGATAATGCCAAGTCTAATAAATGATCAGATAGGACAGACCATGTTTTATTCAGTGTGGGAACCAAACACTGCCATATTGTACAGATTTACTGATCTGGAAGAATTGTTCTTGCCTTATAGAATGCAGCTCAAAAGCTGAGCGCATGAATATGAAGTTTTCTCTTTCTTAATGCAGAGAATTTTAAGGCAGAAACATTGCTTGGAGAGTTTTCTAAGGGATTTTCATTAACTTACATAAGTTTAGGAAATCAGCAATGATTCGTTATTCTTCCATATTTTTCATGGCTTATGTTTTTCTTGCCTCACAATTCTTATCTCATTAGAGAAAAATAGTATTCAAGTATTTGGATGAGGACTAATATTCTGCTACAACTTTCAATGCTAACTCCATGGTAGGAAAATAGCTGAGAGCAGTTCTTAGAGCATGGATAGTTTCTGATTCTTTGCTTCCTCTTTGCTAGTTACCTGTGGCCCTGTGGGAAATTTACATGGTGGACTGTTTGCCCTCACAGGGCACAAAAGGTTTGTAAAAACACTTTTCTATGACCGTGTGTATTTTACTACAGCAAGAAACATTGCTGACCTTCTCCTGGCTGTGGGTCCAGATGGGAGAGAGCTGGGGAGGGCAAGGCCCTAAATTACTGCCCAGCTTATAGAAAATTTAGTTGTAGAGTGTGTGTGTGTGTTTGTGCATAACCATGTGTTGTGCCTGTGACAAGAATGATTTTTTTGTTTTCTGAACTCTATGCCTCTGATTTACAGAAAGTTGTTCTTTGCTGCTGACAGTTGCTATAGGGGTAATAGCAGCAGTGACGTGGTTTTTGTTTATATCTTCTTGTCTTCATTAATTTCCAATGTGACATTTAGCTGAAAATATACAATAGCTGTTAATGTGTTCAAAAGCATGATGTTGGCTAGGTGGTTATTTATGTCACAGTAAATATTTGATGAAGAGGTGTGTTATTTTTAGCCACAATCACAACATATTATTGAAATTTATAGGCCTGAAATAGGTCATCTAACACATGATTTTTTGTTACCTTTACAATTTCCTGAGGGTTTTTTTCCATTTTCCTTCAGAATTTGAACTGAAAAGGTGGAGATTCACAGTGTTGGTATAGATTGTTGCACGTAAGCTGCATAGTAGGGGCAAACATCAAGCCTCAAATCGCAGGACCCATGCTGATGGGGGAAGCTGCAGCCACTGAAGCAATAAACCCATAGAGGCTGTGCAAATATGTGAGTGTACAAATGGATCTCAAAGCTGTGATTTTCATATTCCAGCAATCACTGCCGTAGGAGTGCGTGACTGACAGCACAAAGGACTTCGATTTACTGTAGAGAGATGTAAATTGATAAGCCAGGAGACAGCCATCGTTTTTCCTTTATTCTCTCTCTGTATCCCATGTCTTTCTCTGCTGGCATAATCAAAGCTGACACAGTGCATTCTATTCCAAGTTATATTTTTCATAAATATAAGACAGTACATGAGATCTGAAGTTGTTATTTAGGAAATGGCACAAAGCACACTGAAATACAGGTTTTCAGATTGATCCTCTGATAATATTGTTTTTCATATAGATTCTGTATACGCAGACTCTACATCTATGTCTTTAAGCTGTCTGGGTGCTTTAAGAAGGGATAAGTACAGGAGGAAAAAAAAAAAAAAGAGGGAGCTTTTCCTTTTGTGCAGAGGAAAAAGTATACAAAGCCTGATATACTGGCTTGCTTTCTCCTTATGAGTCGCTGAAGCTGAAGCATTTTGCCTCACTGTTTCCAAAAACATTTGTAAGGAGCTGACTTGGGAGGAAGAGTTACAAGAATTCAAGAAACAAAAATAGTGAGATCACTCATAAAGACCTAGATGAGCAGTCAGCCTTCCCCTCAACTGACTGACTGGTGTGGCACACCTCTCATGTCTTGAGGCCAAAGGGTCCTTTTCCACTGATTCACCTCATTAGGCTCAGCTGCCTCTGACTTGAATCGCAATGTTTTTAGATCTAAAATGAACAGACTATGAGATATAATGGAGTAGTTATAATACAGATGCATTTGGAAATCTTATTTTTCCTCAGGTTGAAAAAGTGTGTAAAATCTGAGCACTAATATTGCAGCCCTTTGACCTCAAATGCGTACACTGAAAATTCAGATCCCATCTGAACCCAGTGAATACCCAGCTTGAAAGAATGCTCTGGAGCTCCTGCAGAGAGGTGCTGCAGATCACCTGGGAAAATCCCAATGCTGTGAGTAATTTTCCGTATGGTTTTTATTTTTAAATTCTCTGTTATTTTAATTGAATTAATAAAAATAACAAGGAGAAAAGAATTATATTTGGATTTTTTACTTAAAGCAGATTAAAACAAATAGGAAAAATGGGATTATCTCACTTGATAGAGATTGTTACTTTTCAAAACTGCTGTTTATTTCAATGTCAGACTGTTTTTGCACTTCCAGAAATAAACTGAGAAGGCTATAGCTATTATATTTCATGGATGTTTATGTGCAGGCCTTGTCTGCTCACTGGCTCCAGACGAATGGTATCTCAAGTCTTACTTTGCCTCACTGACCTACATGCACAATGACCATAAGACAAAAAGCAAGGTCTTTCTCTCCCTTTCATCTTTAATATGGTGAACTTCTTACATCCAGTAGCTCCTCTGCTTAAATATAGTTAACAGTAGTTTCAAAAAGATAGAATTTATTTTTTTTCTTTGAACAATTAACTCAGCTACCAGAATTGGGAGCCTTTTTATTTTAAATTGCTTCTGTAGTTGATGGAGAGGGAAAGATGCTTCTGATGGGAGATGTAGATCTTAGCTGTCCTTTGGAAGCACCTGTTCCTTGATGCAAATGGTACCTAATTTCAGCATCTCAATTTTAAATGCTCCCAATTAAGCATAGGACGGAACTATAGCTCTTCATGCTGCTGGGAGCTTGCTGAGGACATATGAGGAAAAGCATTACTGGTCATGCACTCCTATCAAAAGGTAGCTCCTTGTCTTAGGGCAACTCAGGGAATTAGAAAAGAAGGAAAAATGTCCAAAAAGTTTTGGCTGTCACTAGTGAATAAGGCAGCTTATTCTAACTACTAATAATTTAAGTGAGAGTGGTTGTCTGAAGTACTCTTAAAGATGAACCCTGGGTTACTCCCATCAATCTCACTACCGTTTGAACCTTTCACTTGCAAGTATTGATTGATGCATTATTGCTCATGTCAGTGAAGGATTTTTCACCAGAAACCATCTTTGGGGGGAGGTTATAAGGAGTATATTGGAAAAGAATTGAAATTTCTCTGCAATTCACAGAACATCCATGCCAAAAATGTTTTTACTGGACTGTTTTCTTAACAGGGTCATTATGTTTCCTTCAAGGTAGTTCTTAAAGAAAGGCTTTACTTCTTCTCACTTTTTCATGTCTGTGTCTCTGACAGGAATAGGTCCTTGGGAGCATCTTAGGCATGAAATTGTAAGAAACCAGAATGTGTGCTGCATATTTGTTGCTTCATATTCCTTCAGAATTTGCTTTTTAAATGCATATTGGTTACAAAATAAACCCAAATGAGCCATTATACTCTGGTGTGTAATTATGTATTTAGGACACATACTATATACAGCTTTAAAAGAAATCTGTATGGAAACAAATTGCATTACATTTGCAAATAGCTGAAGGTAGTTGAGCAGCAGCACCTCAAGCCTTTCAAAATACTGAAGTAATTTACACCATTTTCTGAAATAATTATCTCCCAAGCAACAGATTCCAATTGTTGCAATGCCTTTGCCACAGAGAGCTACAGAGGTCTCAGTATAGCATAAAAGATCTGCGCTTGGCTGTCTAACAGCTTTGATGTACATTTAGTACCATGGCAGAACAGGACTGCTGGCCTTTTTGGGGGAATGCTACTTGGGCCTAATCCCCCATGCTGAGAGCAGAGACCCCGCCAAGGAGAGAAGCACCCCCAGGGCAAGGGTGAAACCCAACTTCCTCTCTCCCGAAGATTAGTAAGGAGCAGAGATTTAAGAGTTGGTTGAACAGTTCTGTGATTTAGTGGAGTGATGGATTTACTTATGTGGCCAGCCTAGAGGGTGGAGAACCCTCTGGCTTCTTATTTCAGGGTTTTGAACTACCACTGGAGCAAGACAGTGCATCTCCCCAGCTTTGACAGTGTTGTACCACTTATTTTTCCTCTTTAACTGGTGCTTGGCAAAGTACCTGCCTCTCAGGGGGCCAGTCCTTGGAAATAGCCATGTGTAACAGAAATGGCAGCAGGCACTCGTAAGGAAGCTGTGTGCTTGCCTGGGCTGATGATATGGAACAGTATCAAGCATACTTCCCTGCCTTGAAAGAGCAGTTCCTGCATTAAATCTACAAAATGCCTTTCTGTGCACAGTGCGGTTGGAAATGTTACGAGTCATGTTTATTAGCATTGGCACATATAAAGCAGAGTTGCAGTAAATGAGTTAAGTGTTCTGAGGATTTGAGGACTGGGGTGTTGCTTTTCCTTTTCTGGAGCTGAGCACTCGAGAGACTTTCATTAAACCTGGGACTTGGCAGATCCTCATGCTGATTCTGCCACTTATTTGTTGTTTGGCCTCAGGCTAGTCACTTAACCTCTAGCAGCCCTAATTTCCCCATCTGGAAAATTATATTTACTTACTTCTCCCGGGGATTGCACAGGGTTTAATGAATGCCTGTAAGGGATGTGAAGATCCTCAGATCTGAGATGATACCGGACTGCAAAAGATTCACTGCATGTGCAAGGAGGAGGGGATGTGTGCCCAGGCAGGAGAGCCTGCCTGCGCTCCTGGTCTGGAACCAAATTTGAAAATCTAATCAGCGAGGGAGGATCGATCGTACTCTCTGTTTTAGATTAAATCGTCTTCCTTGTGGCCTTTTCAGATTTTCTGGCAGTAAAAGGAGGCAAGTGACTGAATGGGGAGGAGGGCAGCTGAGGTTAACGGCTTTCTCCTGTTGGTCCCTAGATCTTTTTGTCAGTGCAATAACAGCTGGATCTCCCAGGAAGGTAATGATCTTCCTGGATACTCCATCTTGCTGCAGGCTATTAGAGAAGCCAGGCAGCCCCATGTCTGCCCATTTCTTTAGCAGGAAAAAATGAACCTCTGACCAGAAAAATAAGTTCCTCCATATAATTAAAGTAGCATTAGAATGAGGCCTGTGCCTTTGCTGATGAACTTCAGTGAAAGCAGATGGTCACAATGGTATTAAAAACTAAAGACTTCAGTCAGGCTTTTAATTGAAAACAATTGGACCCTGCTGATTGGTAATTACCTTGGCTGCTTGCAAATAATACCACAGCACTGCTACCTATAAAGAAAAAATGAAGACTGAGTTAATAAAACTGCTTAATCTTCATATAACAAACAAGGAGCATCCAAAACTATTTTCTCTGGTAGCTTCTCCCCTGCAAGAGGCTTTCAAGTGGCTAACAGTGTGAAAAGGAACACAGAGTGGCAGAAATTGAAATGTGTGAAACGTTTGCTGGGTTTATAAAATAATTTGAAGAGCCCATCTTCCCTCATCTCCCTCCTTTTTTTTTAACAGCTGAAATTCCAGATCTATCTGAGAAAAACAGCAAAATACAATAAAGTGGAAAAGCTCTATATTATCCAGCATTCCTCCTCTTCTGAATGGCAACAGTAATGACAGGCTGTGTTTATCTTGTTTTATCTGCTTTCTTCTTCCCTTGTCTGATCAACTGGAAGGCTAGGGCCTTCAGAACACCCAGGATGTTTTTCACCATGCTCTTAATTAATGATGATTAACTTAATATGCCTCGATGTCTAACAAAGCAAATGTAGTATATTGCATATTTTGCCTGACAATTTTCTCATTCCTCTGCGTAGTGCTGGGATCAGATGAGGGTTAGAGGGCTAGATCATCTAAAAGGGTCCCAAGTCCTGGTGTGCTATGTGTTTGTTGACACAGCATGACATTAATACTGCTTTACAGTGTCTTCCCAGCTGTGGAAAAGGACTTGTATTGCTGTGGATGTCCAGGTGAAAAAAACAGTCCCAGTGTTGTCTCTTTTAAACACTGGTCCTAGATGTGTATGGAATGAACTAAATCTTGTCACCTTCCATTTATACACTATTTTTCATGTGGCATTTCTCTTGGGCATTGTTTTTTTTTTTCCTCTATGAGTAGACAAGATGCCTTGCTGCCCCAGTAGACCTCAGAAAGCAGCAGCTACTGCAATTTTGCAAAATTAATGAGTAGCTGTGAACTGCTAGTAAAAGTGATGCAAAGATTTTCCATAACATATTATTTTAGAAGCAGTGGCTTGAACTGCTTTTTCTTTTCCTATCCAAATATTTGTCTTTTCAAGGCATCACCAGCCAAGAGTTTGTCTTGTCTGGCAGTATGATGAAATTAACTTTTCCAGTGTGTTTTGTCTGGATTAGATGATTTTATGCCTGGAGATCAACTTTCATTCACTTAAGGTGCCATGATTAACACAGAAAGTGAGGTCCTGAACTTATGAAAGTCAGTAGAAGTTTTCACACTGTCTTTGGTATGATTTTGCTTATTTTTATGTAACCAAAATATACTAAAAACTTTATTGCTCTAATGCCTCAGAAAGTGATTGCTGACACAGTCACACAACATAAGTGTATTGCATAGAAACATTAAAACTGATGGTAGTGTACTGCCATCTCATTTGTGCTTAGGACTTACTCTTGGACTTTCCTCTGCGGCTGGACTCTGGAGAATTGGTCTGCAGTTGATGGGGCTGGTGTCCTGCTCTGTCTCCTGGCTCTTTTGTTCAACCTGGTGTCAGGGTCTGAGCAGAATTTTCCTTGCAACTTTTCTAGCCTCTCCTTTATCAAAGAACTTGGGGCAAATTTGAAATTTGGGAAGGCCACCTTTCAAAAGTATCTTATTCTGTGGTGATTTTGTCAATTTTATAGCACCTACTTTTAACTCTACAGAGTACGATCTTATTGTAATTACTGCTTGCAGCTTTAAGGGAGCTGGTGTGGACAATACTATTTTAAAGGTATAAGCTCTATTGATCTAAAGAATTTGGAGTGATAAACAGCTGCTGAGGTTGATTAAAGCTGAAGGGAAGCCAAAGCATTTAATCAATCTCCAAAGCTGCTCCCCGTATATTACGAAGCAATTGTGATTATTGCTATTATATGGCAAGCTATGTCATAATAAAGAAAGAGGGATGATTTTTCTCAGAAGCATTTAGAGGTGTTGTGGTGCTTCTTCTCAGCCTGCCTCATGCTGTCACCTCTGAAGCTTAGCTAAGTGACAGAGCATGCCACTCAAGCAGACTAATCTTGAAGGGAAAATAGAAGAGCAAGGCCTTTCAGCTCCCCAGAGCCTTCTCTGCCCTGTGTCTATCTGTGGCCGACAGCAAGTGCATGGGGAAGAAAAACAAAAAGAAGGCAAGTGTACAATAACGCTGGCCACGTTGTAACCAGCTCTGATCCTTGCATCCTGCATAGCTTGTAATGTTTGCGACTACAGGATATGTTTGCGCCTATCCAAAAGTCCTGAAGGCACCTTTCTTTTATTACTTTTTTTAATCACTTCTTGAACCTTTCTTTGGACAGCCTTGGGCTTCACACCATCCCATGGTGGTGCATCACACAATGCTCTCACATGGTTTTGTAAAATAGTACTTTTTTGTTCTTATTTATCAGCTTTCAGCCTGATGTTTTCTTTTAGTGCCTTCTTACTCTCGTGTTAAGAAAAGCAATGGATAATAGTTATCTGTTAACCTTTTCTATTTCATAAACACAGAGTTGTCTGCCTTATCCGGCTCTGTTGTCTCCTTCTTTCCCAAGGTTTATTTAGTCTCCCTTTTTTGGAAGGTGACTTATTCCTCTGCCCATCCCTTTCACATCTGCATCTGCCACCTTTCTCATTTTGCTGCATGCTTTTAGAAAGGGTGTAACCAGAATTTAATATATTACTTTAAGATTTGGACTTTTCTAAGTTTATTATTTCTTTCTTTTTTGGGGCATTCAGTGATCTGTACTTATAAGACTTACATATGTCATGCAGTATTGAGAACATGTATACAAGATTTCTGAAAACTAAGGTGCTGCATGAAATAATCTTAGGTTTAAGATTCATCTTATGTTACATTTAAAATGTAAAAATGGGTAGTATATGAACAAGGTAGGAATTTTCCCCGTAGAAAATATAATATGAAAACAAGTTAATAGATAATTAAACAAAACTTAATAAATAAATTGACAAATTCATAGATAAGTTGATTAAACTTTGCCCTTGCTGTAACTGCAAAAAAGAAATTGATAGTACTTTAGCGTGGAGAGGATAGCATTTACAAAGGCTAACTTTTGTGGAGGTTGTCTTGTGTCCTCTCAGTGCTTTCTTTAGTCTTTGTCCACCAAAAATAGTTGAATTGTCTTCTCTCAAAACCAATAAGTCCATGCTGTCTGAAGGGACATCCAAAGGTACACTCTTGGGAGCTCTTGCTTTTGCTGAATGCACCCCATACAGGCAAGGCAGATCCCCTTGGGTTAGCAGACAGGCACAAGATCTCCCTTCTTTTGTTTCTCTATTATGATATCTCTTTTGAAACTTTGAGACCTCTCATGACCTTCATGTGAAACCTTATGCATGGTCCTAGTGTGCTGAAGGCTGAGCCTGGTGTAGTTATCTTCGTTGCATAAGATTTTTATTGCAACAACTGTTAAATCTTCTTTATGGTGGTTTCACATGATAGTCACAAGTCTTCTGGGAAACTTCTCCTGGGTTTTACTTTACAGTGGTATGAGAGTCTTGTGAGTCTTGTGAATGTAGGTTTTTAAGTGAGAGTTTAGACCAGTAGACAAAATTTTAATTGGGAAATCTTGAGGTCCTCCATGGATGGATTGTTTTCTCTCTGAGAAGCGGTGATGAGTCCTGGGCCTGTTCACCTGGGGGAAGAGAGAGCTATAGGTAAGCCTAAGAGCAGCTCAGGTCCTTAACTTGTCTAGGACTAGTTTCATTGAACTGAATAGGTTGGACAGCTGAAATTACAGACCTAGCTGTCAGAGGTTTCCCACTGGAAAGTGGGCCATAGCAGTCTACTGGCGGTAGCCTTCCTTTCCTTAGGATGCAATTTGAGAAGCATTTCCTTTGCACTCCTGTGTTAACTTAGTGGTGCCAGCAAAGGTCTGGTACAGCTATGTGGCAAATCATCAGGGGAACCAGTTCAGGTTAAAAGTAATCTTTCTTTTTTATTCATTTGTTTTAACCAGTTTTAAAATTGATTCCTCCCACATCTCCATGAAAATTCATCTTTGTGCCACTGAGGTACAGGACAACAGTAGGAACAGCCTTCGGGGAGTGCTTCACCTGGTACTAGGTTTCAAAGAGGTGTTTTTCAGACTGTGGCTTTACAGTCAGTTTTTGAAAGCCCCCTAGAAATATCTCCCAATCCCATGGCTCCCCGAATTTCCAGCTGAAGGTGATCGTTTGTGAAACTGGATTTTAAGCCAAGTGGCAAAAATGGACTGCAAAAATGATGAATCACAAGTAAACACCGTTGCAGAATACTACACTTATGCTGTTCTGCCATTTTTTGGGTTGCAATCTAACCATCCGTTAATTGGCCCCATCACACATTGCTATGGGGTGCTGAGATTCATTCTACGCCTACAGGATGATCGGTGTCTCCTGAGCCATTCAGGATGGGGCCTCACAGCTTTTCAGGTCCTGCTGCTCTTTACATCAAGTGCACTAAGACTGGATATCCCAGCTGCCATCCTCAATCTGATTGCCTCAACCTCATTGTTATTTTATGACCAGAGATTGTGTCTGAGCAGAAGGGTGTGAGTGCATCACCTGCCTTCAAGAAAATCAGTTTGTGCCAAGGAGGACAGGACTTTTAGGCAGCGTGACTGTCAGTTTAACCTCACCTGGAAACACAATGTGATGCTTTGTGTGGGATAGGACTGATTCTGCACCCCAGCACTTAGCCTTGGCATTGCTTTCACAGGGATCAGAATAACTCCTGGCCAAGCTAAGACCTGCTTCTGTTTATGTGCCTTTCTAAAACTTTCTGAAACTAATCTCTCTTTTCTCCACTGCACATATTTTCACATTTGTGCTAATGAAAGTGCTGGATGGTTCCAGGGGATCACGTGGAAAATATCTGTGAGCTTTGGCCAACTCTCTGAAATACTACAGTCAATTTGGTGTTTGCTTTGGCGTGTTGCTGTGAAAGATTGCAGAGTGCTTGTGTTTATATGCATACAGGGAAGGAGGGCTCCTGCCCATTGTTCCTTTGTGAGGCTGCCAGACTGTCTGGCCCCATCTATTCTACTGTAAGTGAAAAGAGCCTCGCAAGCACTCGCTGCGTGCCTGGACCAGGCTCTGCTAGGTACTATGCTTGGAAGCTGTTATGTCAGCTTGAAAAATATCTTTCTGCCTGAATAGTCTTTACTCCTCGTTGTTACAAGTAACAATGTAAGATTGCTTGTCAGTGAAGAAAATTTTCCTTCTTCCCTTTGTTTCTTCCATGTAGTGGGCAGCTTTGCATACAGTGGATTTTGGTGGCCCTCCTGTACTAGGGCAGCCGGCTGCCCTTTGAAAACAAGAGAAGATTTCCATACAGAAGAATGAGAAATAATGTGTGAAAATTGGTGGTATGATACAGCCCTGGTTGAAAGATTTGGACATTGCCCTTGACAAAGGACATACTTTCCCCTTGTAGCCCACTGCCTTCTGAAGTAAGAGAAGACAGAGGTTTTAAGGTGGAAGGCTTTTCTGTCCAAAGTGGGATTTGTCTGCTATGTGTAGAGAGATACGGTCCAGCTGAAAGCTCCTACAACATCCTTTGAGAAGATGAAGGATGATTCCAGCAACCCCTCTATTAATTTTCCTGTCTGCAAGAAAGCTTGTTCTAAAATTTAATGATATCTGTGAGCTCCGGCTGAAAACTCATGGGCCGCAGGACCTGTGCTTGACTAGTAATTATTTTATATTGAACTTAGAGTCTGAATAGTAGTTTGTAGAATTCAAGTCTCCTTTCCTTTTTCAAGTGACAACAAATATTTATCTCAGATTTCCTCTTCTGGAAGGAATAGCTGGAAAACAAATGTGCATTGATGGGAATTGCCAGGTACCTGGACCCAACCTGTAGCCCAGCTATCCTTGAGTTCTGTCTGTAGCTGCACTGAGTATTTGGAGGAAGGTGCAAATACTGCTGGAATGGATGATTTCAACTAAACTGCAAACAGACCTGCCCATTCTTCCCAAAGAGCTCTGTCAGCTTTTGTTTCAAGCAGCAGCTCTGTTAGTTTCAGCAGGGGAGGTACAGTAGCTGATCCTTAACAATATTTTTTGTTTTCTTTCAACTATCAAGCTTTCCAGCCAGTTTTCCTTTACAAAATCTGTAAGTAGGGAAGACAGGTGTTTCGTTTTGTACAATGGACATGAAGGAATTAAAGGATTCAAGAGACTGTAAAACCTTCATGAATAATTTAGGCTGTTTTTCCAACAAATTTTCACTCTGCTACATACACACTGATACTGGGCTCAGACATTTTGATATCAGTAACAGAGCCAAACTCCCACAAGCCAAAAGTAAATACACTTTTATTCAGTATCAGCCATCAATCTCTTTACAACTTTCAGGACATACTCTTGTCAATTAGGGGCTTCTGCTTGAGAAAACTGGCCTGTTAGCTTGCAGTGAAAATAGATAGGACCAGGCACATTATCTGCACAAAGCTCCCCGGTAAGTCTCTGCAGCCCAGCCAGCCTTGTTCCTCCCACTGCTGTGGTTCATGGTGCTCCTGTGAATAAACAGTGTTACACATGCTTAGACCAATATAGACACTTGGCTTCTCACTACAGTGGCTGAACTACCTGAGGCAGGAATAGCAGGAGCCTTCTCAAGAGAACCAGTCAGTGAGCTTCTCTGCATCTTGGCCTGATGGTTTAGAGGGATATTCATGATATGGAAATTGAAGAATGCCTAGAAATTTGCAGTTGACCGGTAGCCTACGTCAGATTCTCTTAGTCCTGCCAGTGTGAGACCTTTAGGCAAGGATTTTCCCTTTGCAGCCTTTTAGTTTTTTTGCTTGGGGGGGTTTGCCTAATATTTGGAAACAGAAAGCAAACTCTAAGAAGGCTTGCTTCATCAAGAAAGCACCTTACCAAAGCTCTGCCTAGTACAAATGGATCAATTCTCCAGTTCAAGTGCTGTTTCATACTCTATGCCTCAAAGCATTGACCACTCTAGCATCAACAACCAGCAGGGTGAGGAAGGACCAGCAGGCCTCTGGATTTCACTAGTGCCAGGATTAAACATCTGTTTCCACTTCTCAAACCACCATGTCTGAGGGTTCAAAACACCACTGTGCCTGCTTGCATCCCCCCTGCCAGGGCATGGGCACATGCTTCTGTAAAACCTGTCAGAGGTAAGCTGCTGCTGAGAGCTACACAGCACCGAGTGCTGTGCATTCGAGAAGATAAATGAATCCAGAGGAAGAGGCTTTTGCTGTGCTGCTGCTATTTCAATGGGAAAGTGAGACTCTGAAATGCTCTGTTCTACTTCGGTAGCTCTGAGAGGAGCCTTTCTCCGGAGGTCTCCAGCACCCAGACTAATTGAAATAACTCCAAATGGCTCTTTTAAACCTAATTCTTCCCCCATATTTTCAGTTTCCTTTTTTTTTTTTTTTTTTTTTTCCCCTCCTGTCTACATCGTCTCTTGAACAAAAAGCTTTGAAACTCTTTTTAGAAAGGATTCAAATGTAATTTGGATGAAGTTAATGTGAAGTCAAGGTTGATTGCTCATCCCCCTGAAATCACCAGCAGTGGCTGAGTGCGGGTAAGTGTGAGACAGGAGTTCAAACATAGCTGGGAAACTTGTGAGCAAGCTGAACAAAGAGTGGGCTGGAGGCTGGGGATCACTGCTCCCCCTCCCCCCCTGTGACTTTCTGAGTTCATGCTGAACCCTTTGATCACTGTCCAGCACCAGGTTATGTGGCAGCCTGGGCTGGGGCCAGGGATGTATACATGGGCGGAGGCTGCTATAATCTTCATATGTCCTTGATCCACCCTGTACCCTTATTTCCACAAACACTGTCACATGTCACAGTGGGGTGCATCACTGCCAGTGCTGCTTCAGCTGAAACACCCAAGCATCCCTGCCAAGCGCAGCTCCATTTTCCAAAAATCTCTCTGATAGCAACATTTTGAAAAGTGTTTTTGTAACACTGTATCTTGTAACCATTACTCATTTTTGCCAAGCACATTTGTATTTGACGCTGAAATGCAACACTGTGACCACAATAGTGTTATTCAGCTCAGAGAGTTAATGTCTTTCAGAAGTGAGAAGCCGATGGAGAAAGAAGGGAGAGCTGCGCAGGGGAGCCTTACTATCTTGGGAAGGTGCTGCTCGTAAAGACAGCATTGTCAGAATCTTACCTCTGGAAGCGCATTCTCCAGACCACCTGCTTTAGGGCAGTATTTTAGCTCCATATTCCTCTAATAAGGATTTTAGTACTCTGTTTAGTGTCTATTAAGAACTCTTGAGTCCAAGATAAGTTCTTACAGATGTGCTACCATTATCATTCATACTTAAATGTTGACATAGTAATCTGCAAAATGAGCTGAAACTCTTGAAGAAAAAGGTTAATTGTCTCTAAAGTGAAGTGAATGAAAATCAGTGATGGAGAGGCAAGCTGTGGTCTCTTGTGCTTTTCAGTTGCATTTGTTTGTGGCCATTCACCATCAGAAAGTGGGAAGAGGGACCTGGTTTCTCCTGTCTGCCTCTGTCACTGTGTCTTCAGATAAGTTGCCTTCCACGCAGTGGTGCAAGTAGACTTTAGCTGTTTGAAGACTGCCAGCAACATGTGGCATGTCAGATCTTATAAAAACCTCTGTTTTCTATTAAAATCTAAACCAAAACAGATATGGATTCTACTCTTCTGTATTATTTCCTATTTATTTTGGGACAGCCGGAAGACGCTAAAGGAATTATACCATTCCCTATCAAAATCTCTTTGGGTAATTCCTACAGTACCATCATGTAGACCCTCTTGTTAAGTGACAACAGGTTTTCCTAGATGGTAGATCCACTAATCCTAGCAGGTCACACAAAGGATGTTGCAACCCTGCAATCATTTTTCTAGTGCAAATGCTGAAAGTGGTTGAAGAAGATTTGGAAATCTAGCCCATCTCACTTCAGCTTCCTCCTCCTCCCAAATTACCTCAAAGGTCAATGAAATGCAGTTTTGCCTAGACAGAGGAGAAGCAGTGTCATGGAGTCTCCTTATTCCTCCATGTGTCAGCACAACAGGACCAAAACAATACACAGGCAAGTGTGTGGAGCATGAGGCTGTGAAACTGCCATAAGCCTGCCAGTGGTGCAGCTCAGAGTCCATCTGGAGCCACAAAGAAGGGCCAAGATGTGTAGGGGTGATTGTCCAGGGCTTGGGCATGGGTAGCAGTCCATGGTGATGCAGAAAAGCGGGTCTGGCTTTAGTGCTGCTGCTTCCTGGGGACCCATGGGACTTGTGCCCTTCCTCTCCACTCCTCACAGGGAAGATGTAGGCAGGTGAGCTCAGTCCCTGCTCTGGGACAGTAGTGCTTGCTGCTCTGCTATGTAAGAGCATCCCCTATCCTGTTGCTCTGGTGTACTTACAGAGATAAAAATCCTGTGTTGTAGACAAAGACAGACTATTTGATGCTCAACCAGTGAATAATCAGTCTCTTTGTATTGGGTAGAAGATGAAGCTGAAGGAGCCTGTAAAGCCTAAAGGGGTACCTTTATGCCTATTTACTTATTGCTGTATCCACACTGGGAACTGCATTAGGACATTGGACAAATACCCCGGGCTGCTCCCTCTAAAGTGCCCTGGAGCTTGATGTCACCTCTGGAGCAGCTCCAAGATTGCTCTGCAGCATCCATCAATCCCAAAGATATGGATGAGGATGTGGCCCTCACCCTGAGCCTGAATTCCAAGTCAGCCCTAAGGTGAGATGCTGTGGTGAGCAAGAATTGAGGGAAAAATGAATCTGGTTTAGGAAAGCTACCTGTCTTTAAGATTATTTTGAGTGTTCACATTTTTTATGCAGCATTTTAGAACATTTCAGCTGCTCCCATTTAGAATTCAATTCCTCTCCCTTTTAATCAATAGTAGGCCTTAACAAAACAATATCTCACCAGAGACACAAGCACACGGTGCTGAAAAAAGCAGAAGAGCTACTGGCTTACAGCAACAATTGCTGCTACACAATGGGTTTTCAAAGCTCAGTATATATTTTGTCCCGACTGGGAAAACTATAACAAGACTGAATTAGTGGCTAGGCTTCCTAATGGGAGAAATTAAAGTGTGACGACTTGTCTGACATTTTTGAAGTACCTTTATTTATTTTGGGGAGAGGGCAGCCTGGGGAAATAAGATGCCTATTAGGGAAAACTATTTTCTATTGCTTTCCAAAGTGTACAGCAGATCTGCGTGCCTAAGGGCTTAATCCAGGTCAGGGATCAGGAGTAGCTTCTGGTGGCTCTTGAGAGGAGCTAGCTGACAAGTGTGGGGATGCTGTCCGCACATCTGGGGAAGCACAGGGGTGGATGTAGGAGTGTGGCTTTCAACGGCAAGATGGTCCGGCAGGCCCTTATCCTCGCCAGGGGAGGCTTGGGGTTGGTTTGCAGTTGCTTGTGGCTATTTGGTGAGGGAGAGAGAACAGGGAGATACTGTGTGAGAGCAAAGCAAATTCCCTCCCCTGTATGTGGCTGCTCACCCCTGAGCTTGCAAACTTGTCTTCTCATCTGTGGATCTTGACAGCTCCTTGCTCTGGCACTAATGGGTTTCAAGAGCTCCCAGTGAGCTGTAATCACCTTGGTTCAGGGCTCAGCTTGCACCTTTACAAGCACCCTCACCCCTTGCTGTTAACCTGCGGTCTCCTCTATTCGGCAGCTAAGCTTGTAAATTCATGTAACCAAATAGCTGTGCTGTTAACTGCCTGCATGAAAGTGAACAACACATCCATCTTCCAGTGCCCAGCCAGCAGCCTAATGACACTGCTCACCGTGCTTGTGGGCAGCCTTTCAGACAAAACTAACTCTGGCACTGTAAAAACAATTGTTTCAGTGCTCACACAGGCCACATGGCTCATCTGGGCAGAGGAGGGAGGTTGTGCAGGCAGAAGCCTTCCCACGGACTGTCCCTGTGCACCAGTGCCCCGTGCCATCATCATCACATTCCATGGACTGATGGCTGGCTAGGGAGAGTTTCACCCTGCTGGTAAATTATGCCTCACACCCAGAGCAGCAGCCTGCTTGCATTGGTTTTATTTTCGGTTGTGATGGATGTCTGATGAGTCTTTTTAAAAAGGTATGCCTCTGTTTTGCTGTCTGTAACCTAAATGTAATTTTCTAAAGGAAAGTGCCACCGGGAGGACAGATGCTAATGGAACACTAAATGGTGCTGAGGTTTCCTGGCCTCTTTGGTTCTGGCTAAAGTCTGTGGCTTGAATCCTCTAGTCTTGAGATTGATCTTGTCATGAATATTGTCTGAATGCAGATCTGGTTTCTTATGACCGAGTGCGGAGGAGACTAGGCTGCAAGTTCCTCCTTTATTAGAGACCTGACAAAGGAGCTCAGCTGGGGACACCACTGAGGGAAACAAGGCATGGCTGCTTCCACAGTTGCTTGTGTCGCTGCTTGGTATTGAAGGAGAAAGAGTGCAGCTTTCTGTCAGCAAGTAACTTAAACCTGCCATTGGCAGAGATCTGATATGTTACCTTCCTCGCCCCAAAGCAATCACACGCAATCAAAATCGGGAGCGCATGAGCTTGACAGAGGTTGAATGGTCATTGCTTTCCTTTATTTCCTGATTGTTTACCTGGTGCAATAGGCACTACAAGAGAATTTCTTAATTAACCGGTCTCTGTCCTGTGCAGCACATGTACACTGCCAATGGGCATTATAAAAGTGTAGTTATTGCACTTTGGCTTGGGAAAAGCCCCAGTGCAGTTGAATTGTTAAGGAAACAGTCTTGGAGGGAGAGGAGACTGGTCTCCACTCCAAAGGCTGCTGGTTGTCTTAAACATCGCTGGATCTAACCTCTGGGGAGGTGGAGGGTTAATTTGAGCTGCCTTTGAAAACAAATTTCAGCAGTGCACAGCAAGATCTCAGGGAAACAATGCTTATTATCTGTATCCTGATTCAAATTGTATCGGTACCGAACTTCTGCCCCGCTGCCAAAATTAGCCGGTCACCAGGAAGCAGCTGGTGTCTCAAGCCATCTTCACTAGCTTTATACAGTTATGAAGAGAGAGCTTTTCCTGGCTGTTGAGCATCACCTACTCTTTGCAGCAGCAGCAGGAAACTTCTCATATGTGGAGGCTGATCCAGTGTTAATCATGCACAGTTCCTGGCTGATTTTAGCAGGAGAATTGTTTTACCAGTGCATAGTAGAAACATGTTCCTTGAGAAGTGGACTGTCTTCTGTCCTCAGTGAAGGAGGGTGGGGAATGCATTGCTCTGCCAGCTGTCTGCCTGTGTGTCATTACAAGTGTGCAGGCCATGATATGCAGTCCTTAAATTTAAACAACAATATTAGGGATTTTTTCAAGCTAGGTAATATTGAATCCAGAATGGTTGTCGATTAGCTTTGCCATCCATTAAATCCAGAAGCTTTTAATTCACTCTGCATAAATTAGTGCACTCCTTTCCTTCATCTTTTTGAAAATGAATAGCTGCTTTCCCCTCCAGTCTGGAATAGGAAACATTTGAAAAGTGGCAGCACATTTTTTCTGCCCCAGCAGAGCTTTGCAGGAGAAACAGCTCTTTAGGTTGTTCTGTGGCCACAATATATTTGAGAGAATTGGTGTCAGAGTTTTTTGTAATTATTTAAAATACTGAGTAATGCAAACAAACAGAAACAAAGGAAAATAACTAGGGAGAGAAGGAATTCCTCTGCTGTTGCAGGTTTTATTCTGATAGTCCAACTTTGCATTCCTCAAGGTAGAGACTTTTATCCTGCCTTTGTGACTGTTTTACTTCCCTTTTCTCCTGAGGGAGGGGGAAATGAATAATTTCTGCCTTCCTCCTGTTTCTTCACTTCATCAGGAAAGACGAGATGAACAATGCCAGGACCCTGCTCATACGTTACACTTTTCCCTTTTTTTTCTCATCACCAAAGGACGGAAGAGGGAAATGACAGCAGGCACTCAATATCCACTCATCTTATTAATCCAGCTCTTTAACTGCTTTTGTTATTTACTGGCATGGTCTTTGGCTTGTTATTTACCAGCTGTTTAATTTAAATGTATCCCCATCAGGGAGCCAAAAGATCCAGTCTTAGAGCTCTTTCACAGGATTTATCTAACCACTCTCTAAATTATTTAACATGGCTGTGAACTGTTTGGAGATTTTTTTTTTTTTTTCCTTTTAAGCACTATGATTTGATTCAAAACATCTTTAAAGATCACAAATGACCTTACATCTGGTAACAGCTCAGCTCTGTCTTGAACCTGGGTAGGCTGTTTGAAAAGCCTGAAATTCTTGACATGGTGAAATTCTTTTCCTACTTGTTTGTTGACAGAAGACGGGCAGGGAAGGCAAGGCAAGGCAAATCAAGATCAAAATGCTGTGCCGCTGGGCCAGAAGTGTGTAGAACATCTTGTTACGGAAATAGCCACAAAAACGTTCCTCCCTGCATTAGAAATGCAGCTATTTAAAGTAGGATCAATTGCCAGTCCTCTTTGCCGCTGTTGTCATTTGGATGTGGCATGTGCAAATAATATTTCCTCATGAAAGAAAACTTCCAGCAATGACAGCACTGCTCTGACCTATCTTCTCCCAAAGGGGAGAAATCAGCTCATCCATAGAAATGGCATCTCCCTCTGAAAAGAATCCCCAGGATCTGGGTTTTGTTTTTCCTCTAATATTTTAGGCAAGTGGATTTTGATCCACCAATGACATCAGGGTGGTGCAATTTCTAAGATGCATTTGGACATTGGAGTTATATGAGACAGTGCTCTTGTTAAAGTAAAAAGACATGGAGAAAATGAACAAACCTATGTGACATAGAGCAAAGCCCACTTTCCCCTAAGATATGCCTAAAACTGGCAGTAGCCTTTGAAACAGATTGCTTTACCGTTAATGTTGTCAGTGAGCAAAAATTCATTTATTCTTGGCAAATCACAGTGGGGTGATATCTTTCAAAAACTGGAATTTTCAAACATAGGTTTTCCAGGGAGGTGAACCCATGCTTGGCTTAAGCACCCTCAGACTTTCCTCTAGTTGAGATTCACATCTGTATCCCTGCTCTACAGTCAAGCCTGCTGCTGTTTGTTATTGTGTGCATTACTTCAGGGCTCATTTAGAGATTGTACAAAATGTTATTAAAAAAAAAATATTGAAGTATCTGTACAACATTTGAGAGAAACACATTCCTTTTGTAAGGTGCTGCCATCTGATTATTGCAGAAGTACAGAAATCTTGGGAGCATGCAGGGTGCTGAGGCTTTGGGGATAAATTTACAGTATTAGGGATATGGAGTAATCCTCATTTCCATGTAAGCCCCTGTACCAAGTGAAGGGAGAGCATGAGACCTTTGAGGAGCATTTCTGTGTCCTATGTGAGCGAACTTAAAGAACTCACTGGGCACAGGGGTTGGAAGATATTTAGACGACCTGAGCCTGGATTTTAGAGCTAAGGGTCTCCTCTTGTTCTAGAAAGTCCTAGCTGAAAGAGAATTTTTGAGCAACCCTGTTGCTGAGTCCTGAAGGCTGTGAAGATACAGCAGAGTTGATGGAGATGCAAGAGATACAGATCATCCTCCTGTCTCTCCTATATTTATCTCCTTTCTTCCAAACTCCTTGTTTTATTTTTACTGGGATTTTCCTTGGATGAGCCCTATTAAAAGCATCACTAGTGCTGAAATTTGCCGATGACAATAAACCCATGTGTTTTATTAACTAACCACAGTCTGTGGAGTGTTTCTCACTGGCTGAGACATGAGCAGTCCCTTCTGCTGTCTCCAGCGTTGTGTGTCAGCCAGGGAACAATGGGAGGGAACCCAGGAGGTCGCTGGCAGGAAGCGCTGCTTCCCCTGGATAATTAACTGGCTGGGAGACTGAGGAATGAAGATAGCACATAAGACACACACAGTACAGACTGCTAAAACAATAAACAAACAAGCCAACTACCATCACTTCCTTTTCTTATATTGTTAAGGCTGCTTCCTTAACTCAGGTTGCCCCAAACCCACCCCTCAAAAAGCAGCCTTTTAAGCTCAAAAATTCTTAACCTCTTCACTGCCAGTTCTTGCTGAAGGCACAAATCAGTTTTTGCCAAGGTGATGGTCAGCACAAGGTCTGTGGCTCCTCCTTGGGGCTTGCTGGATAAACTGGAGATTCCTGTTTCTGAAAGTGATAAGGCTCTTTTACCAAAAATTCAGTGAAGAGAGACTTAGCTTGGTCATAAGGCTGCATGGTTGTACCACCCTGGTGCTGGAGGAAATCTGGATCAGGGCTTTGTTTCTCAAACCCAGCTTTCATATCAAGCCATTTTCCAATGTGTCATTGTTTCACCATCTCTTTTAGAGGGAGGTCAGCTGCACAGACATCATCTGCTGTCATCTCCACTGGTGAGCATCCAATTCCACACTTCCATCTCCTCTGACTCCAGGTAGACTTATTTGCATGGGTTTTCCCCCCTCATCCAAACCATTCTTTGGAGAAGTTGCTGTTTTGTTTTTTTTGGACCTGCTAACACTAGAAATATGAAAGCAGAAATTGGGCAGTGGCAATGCCAATCCTCACCTCCCTCCAGCTAATTTTTCCAGATGTCTCATTGAAGAGCAGTCAGAGATTGTTTCTGTGCACAGAACGTCATGTGTGTATTTATCCCATGGAGGCCAGTGCCAGTGGCACCTAAGAGCTGAGGTTGACTATGTGGCCCACATCTGTGGGTAGCAGTACTAATTACAAGAGGACTAGAAGTGGTCTAACCCTTGACAGGCCACAGGTGTAACCAATAAGGACAAGCCCTAATACAGAGGGGGTTGGCTGGCCCTAAGTCAGGTGCGATCTGCCTGCTGAGCTGTAAAGATGTGCCAGAGTCTTGAAATCTGCTGGTCATGTGAAGAGGAGACAGGGATAGGTGGCTGGGAGAGGAACAGAAAAGGTAAGATGTTGAACCAGGAACAGTCAGAGATAGGCAGCCAGGAGAGGAACAGAAAGGGGTTAGCTGGTCATGCAGCAAGAAGAACAAATCAGAAGGCTATGTGATACTGCTTGAGTAAAGCTTAGTTCTCTGAAAAGTATTGTCTGTCTTGACTGTGACTATATGCTGCAGCATATGTAACTTATGATTGTGGGCAACTTTAACACACATCTGTCACATATTGATACCAGTTGGTGGATCTTATTAGGCTGATTCTGCTGGAACTGGAAAATTTGGTTTTCAAAAGAGATGTTGATGTTTGTCCTTATCAGCCTGTAGATTCAGAGCAAGGTGGGAGCAGTGGTACTCAGGATAGGGGCCTGTGGCCTGTCCCTGGACTGGCTCCCTCCTGGCAGCACTGGCAAAGGCTGTCCTGAGGCAGGTCCTGCCTGCTACTGGGTGCTCCCAGCTGGCTGCTTATTTGTTATTACTTTAAATACCTGCTGATAGTGTTATGCACAGCAAGAAACCTAGTAAACTGAAAAGGTGACATTTAAAAAATGAACTTTCCCAAGCAGATGTTTAATCTTTCTAATAAGGAAGTAATCTGCTAAATGTCATGTTTAACAGTTATGCAGTAAGTCCATATCATGCAATCATAGAATTATACACTCAGAGAATCAAAGAATCACAGAATAGCTTGGGTCAAAAGGGACCTTAAAGATCATCTAGTTCCACACCCAGCACTGTGGGCAGGGACACTTTCCAGCAGACCAGGTTGCTTAAAGCCCCATCCAAGCTGATCTTTAACATTTCCAGGGATGGGACATCCACAGCTCTGGACAGGCTCTCCCAGTATCTCACCACCTTCACAGTGAAGCATTTCTTCCTGATATCTAATCTAACTCTACCCTCTTTCAGTTTAAAGCCATTCCCTCTTGTCCTGTCACTACACACCTTTATAAAAAGTTACTCTCCAGCTCTCTTGTAGCCTCCCCTTAGGTTCTGGAAGGGTGCTGTAAGGTCACCTTCCAGCTCGCTCAGCCTGTCCTCATGGGGAGAGGAGCTCCAGCCTTTTGATCATCTTCATGTCCTCCTGGGCTTGCTCCAGCAGGTCACTTCTTTCTTATGTTGGGGGCCCCAGAGGTGGATGCAGAACTTCAGGTGGGGTCTCACAAGGGCAGAGCAGAGGGTCAATATCCTTTCCCTTGCCCTGCTGACCATGCAGATACAGTTGGCTTTCTGGGCTGCAAGTGCTCTCTGCCAGGTCACATTGAGCTTCTTGTCAAAAGACAGCCTCAAGTCCTTCTCTTCAGGGCTGCTCTCAACCAATTCCCTGCTCTCTCTCTGCTTGTGCTTGGGATTGCTCTGACCCAGGTGCAGGACCTTGGCCTTGTTGCACTTTACGAGATTTGCACAGGCCCAATCTCTCAGACCTGCCAATGTCCCTCTGGATGTGTAGACCTCCCTTCCCTCTAATGTGTAGACCACACCACTCATATCAAAACATAGCTGGTGAGGCATGGTTTAACACTTGGTATTTAATTAATCCATGCAGACTTTCCTGCTTAATCTAAGTTACACTTACATCCCACAGATTAAGGTGCAGTGCTGGAAATTTTGCCAGGAAAACTGTTGCTTTAAGTGCTGTGGCACCTGAGGCTTTGGAGTGGCTGGGAGAATGGGGGTGACTTTGTGGATCAACGTGCTGCACACAAACCCCTCAAGCTGGGTTGAAGCCTCCCTTCTCCCCTGCCCTTCCCAATAGAGGAGCTCTGGCTGCTAATGTCCTTACTGCCACTTCCTCAGAAGTCCTTCCTGGTGGCTTTGTACCCTCACTGGAGCATAGTTACAACATTTGCTGCTTCCAGCTCTGGCATACCATCATATAGACAAAATAAGGCTTACAGTGAAAATCTTCAATGCTTCCTGTGTGTCTAGCTGAATAGATGAGGACACATGGGACACCACATGGAGAAATAATGAAAGCCAGTTATAGAGAATAGGGAATATGATAGGAAACCTGCCACCAGTGTGGATTATCACAAAAAGATCCACTGTCTTCTGCCATAGTTACTGCTGGATGCCCTTCTCAGCTCTGCTCAGAGCTGGAGCTCCAGCAATGCTCTGCATGCTGTCAGCCATGACAAGCCATCCCAGATCAGGTTCTCTGCTGCCTCACAGGAACTGGGGTCCTGGAGAAATAGTGGGTGGTGTGGAAGGGACAAGGGACTGTGGATCCTGCTGTTCTCCTGTAAATGACATCTGCTGAGTGCTCGTGACATGCTTTTTTGAGAGGGGTGGGAGGGAGGATGGGGGGAACACCTCTCCCTCTCCTTCTCTGGGAGATCAGCCTTCCTCTCACAGAAATGCCTCTCCTTGACAGCCTTCTGTCCTTAGTGCCCAGTATATATTGGTGGGTTTAATAACTCAGTGTTTTTAAAGCTTTTTTTTTCTACTGCCAAAATCCCTCCATGTCACAGTGTCTCCAACAGTGCAGAGTCAAGTGGAGAAGGGATGGATTTACACATTGAAATTTCAGTGAAAAGGAAGAAATGTGAAACAAACTCTTCCTGAGCCTTAGTCCTTCGATTTCAGAGAGCTTCTAGTAACCAAAGCCATTTGTATGGTGCAATTCCCCTGAATTCTGGGAAATGATGCCATGTTCAGCCAACTGCAGAAGGAAGAGTAGTGCTGTGGGAACAGCTTTGAAAGGAGCTGGGAAGGAACAGATGTGCCACTACATCAGGGAGGTGCTGTAAAAAGCCCATTTCTTGTTTTCATGTCATGAATCAATACTTCCACATAAATCTCTTTCCTAACTGATTCATTACTGTATGTCATGCTAACAGCAGGCTTCTACTATATGCCTCTTTTCACAGTGTTATACACAAAAAAACAAAAGGGGGTTTGCAGTTAAATAACAGTTCAAAAGTTTGCAGTTTAAATTAAATAGCTTTATTTCTTGTGGAAAAGATAGGATGTGTGCTGTTTCAGACTTTACATAAGGTGTGGCTGGATCATCCAGAAGATTATGGAAACTCATTTTTTAGGCAACTGCAGTCCTCTTTTTTTCCCTCTGCGTAAATGCTCAGATTCTGTGCAGTGAAGTTGCTCTGAGAGCCTCAAGGAACAGCACAATTAGACATGGAAACTAGTTCCTTGTTCTCAGAGGACCAAAACACAATCCCTAGCTGGCTGTGGCACTAAACATAATATAAAACCACCTTCACCAAGAAGCTCTAGATTCTCAAGACCCTCTGTATGATGTGCTTGAGAGACCTGCAGAAGTATCAAAACATAACTTGAAGCCATTGGATTGGAAAGGCAAGTGCTTTCCTTCCTTCCTTGCTTGCTTCCTATCCTGGGTCCATGTGAGGCAGCAAATGTCACTTGGGGAATCACTGGGTTAAGGGGAGGATGTATGTTCTGATGCTGGATTTCCCATCCCTTGCACCTCTTACTGAAGAGTGGAAAAGGCACCCAACTTCAGATGTTGAAACACACAGTAACACACACTAGTGTCTTTGCCAGTGGGGAGCTTGGCTTTCATACCAGCTCTGGCTGTAAACCTCATGGGATGGCTGAACAGGAGGAAGAATGGAGATTGGAAAATACAGTTGGGAGATGTATGTGGCAGCTTGCTTCCTTTATAGTTTTGAGCAATGAGACTATCCTGAACACTCCACCTGTCTCGTGTGCTGAGTGAAAAAGGGAGTGCTCAGATCTCATTTCCAAAGAGACTAGATCTCTAGGTGGGCAGGCTTCAGGGCACTGGTCCTATTAGAAAATGTTTTGGGAGTATTATACTGTCCCAGACACTAGAAAGTTGAAAGTAAATGTTAACTTGTGTGTGGCATGCCAGAGTGTTTTGACAGAGGTAGGAAGAACATAATAATATACTTCTTGATTTATCTGCTCTGTTTAAAGTCAATCTGGCCTTTAACTACATGTTCACAGAGGGAGAAACTCATTCATAAGTAGAGAAACTACATTGTCTTGAAGTGCAATAAGTCTGATAGAGTTGGGGTAAACTTACACCCCAAAACTCCTGCTCTAACTGATGGGACTATCCTTATTCAGAAGAGATTAACCTCCTTTTGTGAAACTTCTCGCATAAATAAGACATTTTCCATAAAATGCTCCCAAATTAAATTTTAGTAGTTATAAGGCCTCGAACCCCTGCATCTTGTGTTTGGTGGAGTCAAGCAAAAGATAAAGGACCTGGGTTTGCAGCCACTGCACTTCTATGGAGGAACCTTCAGGACCAGTATTCAGGTCCTACATTGCATTGTATGTAGTCCACTAGTAAAAATGAGTATAATCTCAAAAGCAAAACAGCAGCTAAACAGCAATGGAAAAGATGTGCCACAGTTGCATCGGTAGTGGCTGGAAGCAGTGGTACACCCCAACTCTTTCCTGTATCTGCACTAGCACGGTGCTTGGGCTTCACAAGAGATTTTGAGGCTCTTTGCCCTGGCCCCAGGGCAGGGCTTGCTGTGCAGGATGGGCAGCAGGTGTTGGGGGTTTGAGGTGCAGAGTAACTGTAATATAATTGAATGGGATGAGGCTGGAGCTGTGTTCCCATCCTGTGCTCCAGTGGCAGGTAGATCATGCTCCCACCAGGTCTGGGGTATAAAGGCTCATTGGGGTTTGTGCTCCTGAGAAAAATGGCTCTGCCCTGCCGGAGACTTCCCTGTCCCAGATTCTCCAGCAGTGTACAAAAAGTCCTTTTCTCATCAGCTGTCTGAGCCAAAGAAGCACTTTGGAGTCCTTAGTTTGTGTTCTCAAGGCAGTTTATTAATTCCTTATCAAAAGTAGATTTCTCTGCCCTGCCGAGGTCGACACAGCAAAACTTTCTGAGACACACTGTGCCCTGCACACTCTCTGCCCTGCACACTGTCCTGCAAGGGAGATCAAGGCACACTGTCTCCTGCACACTGTGCACACTGTCCTGCACACTCTGCCCCGCACACTGTCTGCCCCACCCCGGGTCAGCTCTATTCTTTTATACTATCAACTACGTATCCAATGTTTACCATTAATTTCCAATCCGTGACCCTTACATTACATTGTCCAGCTCTCTGACAAACCAATCCAAAAGTGCCAACATCACCAAGAAGATGGAGGTTAGGAAGAAGAAGAAAAGATAACATGCCACGTGTAAGAATTCTCCATCTTGACTCCCAGACCCCCTGTCCAGAATCTCAAACCCCCCTAGACATGGGTCCAAATCTTTTCCTTTTCATCTATAATTATTACTATTCTATTCTTTAAACTCTGGTGACTTGCAGTTCTTCTTATAAATTAGTAATTTGTCTCATGGATTAAAATCAAAGCCATAGGCATTCTCAGTATCAATCCAGGTTCTCTGACACCTCTGGCAGGCTGAAAAGCCTCCTGACCAGGGTTTGGATCATTCTGAGATGCCACAGGAACCCCCTGGGTTCCAACACTGCCCTGCTGCTCCTGGCTTCTTCCTAAGTGGTGGCAGGGAGGTCTGCTGCAGACTTCTCAAGTAGCTTTGACACCAACTTAAGGACTATGTGTGTTCAGAGGGATGTATAGGCAAATGTAGAATTTGCCGGAGCTAGTATGCCTGCAGACTGTGATGCAGGAGAGTTGTCAGAGCTGTGAGTGTTGGCAGATTTCAGCTGCTTCCTGCGGTGTGTGTGGCCACAGCAGGATGGTGGGCAGCAGATGAGGAGACAGAAGCAGAAGAGGAGCACTGCAACATTCTTTTATTCTCCCCGATGAAGACACAGCGTAATTCAACTAATGGCAGTAATTGGACATAATACTTTGCTGAGAGTTTCCTATTTCCTTTATAATTAATATAATTAATACCGGGAGGTGCTTTTTTTTTTTTTTTTACCTACACCAGCCTGTCATACATGTGGTGAGAATTTGTTGAATTTTTCTTCATGTTTTCTTTTTCGCCTTTCTGCCCTGTGTGCTACACCTCCCTCTGTGCTCCAATTCTGTGCTCTATTCTGACAAAACTTGGCTTTCTCCATTCACAGATAAATAGAACATCACTGATGGAAATTGCCACCTCTTATATCTGTGAGTTGATAAAGAGGAAGTCTGTTTTGGGCCCATGGCCAAGAGTGGCCCCTTTGAAGTCACTACTAATAACTACTGTTCTAAAGGCATAGGCCAAAGGTGGCACAGACATGTTAAGTGACTGTAGAAGAATTCCTTCTTGAGCGGAAGCACGGGGTGCCCCTGCAGAGGTTGGATAATCCAGCCTTGGCCTACCTGCGGCCTAGTAGGGGCCTGAAGGGGCCTATAAGGCCTGAAATTGTGACACAGGAAAAATTAGCTTTATCTTTGTTTCTTTAAGTAGTACCAATTATAGAGTGTGTTATAGATAAGTTAGAACAATGTAGCCAATTAACTAGTATCTTCTTCACAGAAGGATGTAAGCTATGTTGCAATACCATTTTACACTGCATCAGTGAAGGCGTCCTTCTTTTCTAACCCAGCTCCTCATTAAGTTCCTTGCTTCAAGTGACTTGCTGATATCAGCTGCTAGAATTAGAAACACTTCAGGGTCTTAGTGTGGTCTGAGAAGAAAGCTTTTAAAGTTCCTGTTTTCCTGGCAGAGAGATTAGCTAGAACAGCTAAAGCAGAATTTAGGTTTAGATTTGGGTGTTTATGCCAATCAATAATTCTCTCAGATTGCTAGTTCCTTACCTGAAAGAGCATTGTTACACCCAGAGCTGAAATCAAGACCAGGCCAGGGCCCTGCTTTTCTGCTGCTGTCTGTCTCTGACCCCCAACTAGTTCACACCTCTCTGTCCAGTGAGAAGGATGCATACGTTGTAGCAGATGTAGTTAGATGTCTGCTCCGTGGCTGTATCTATCCTTCCTTTAGGATATACCTGGATAAGGATAATTTTATGATTTCCTGAACTTTAGGTTAGGTCCCCATCTTTCTATTTAGCCTCAATTTCTGTCTCTTTCCTATGAATGTTTATAATTAGCGCCTGAATCTGCTTGTGCTTTTTGTCTTTACTCTATCCATTGCCAATGAATTCCATAGTTTAACTTGGTCCTGTGTGAAAATGTACTTCTGCTCCTTTATGTCTTGCAGCATGATGATTTCTATGACAACTCCCACCTTTTGCATTGCAAAGATTAGTGAGTAATATTCCCTGCTGAGTTTTTAGAAGCACTTCTGATAATTTTTCTTGACATTCTGTATGATTTTCCTCAATCATATATCTCCTTTTTCAAGCTAAGGAGTCATATGCTTTTTAGTCTTTTCTTATGCACCAGCTATATTGCTGATAATTCCACAGTTAGTCCAGGTACTACCAAGAACTAATAAATTGCCTGAACAGACAGAAAAATTTTGTTTTCCAATCCACAGAAGCCTCATTCAAGATAGGAAGATGTACAATGTAAAATGCAACTGAATATTCTTTTAGAAATGGCTGCCTTAGCATAGTATGATGTCATGTATGATGTAGAAAACCACAGTTTTTTTACTATAAATTCAATAGCACAGACATCTAAGCAACTGCCCTAAAATTATATCCAAATTAATTATTTTTGAGCATTGTCCTTTCCCTGTAAGATCTGAAATGAGAATTAGTATTTTTCAAATGTTTCATATGCTGCATGCTCATGAGGACAAATTACACGTGTTGTACCCACAAATACCCATGGCCATGTATTTTTAATTTAACTCAGATACTGATGTCAGTAACCAGAGAGACAACACAGATGCTTTGGGTCTCAGACCCAGATGTTTTGGTTGCTGTGACAACACCTGTGCTGACTTTTTTGGCAGCACAAGCAGCCCCAACACAACTGGTGTTGCTGCACAGTCCTCAGAGGAGCAAACAAGCCTGGTCCTCTTGTGGCAAGGCCCTGGGTAGCAGCCTGAGCATGATGTGGAGGTTTATCTTCATTGCAAAGTTACCTCAGAAGCTGAGGGGAAAGCACTAGTGAAGTTGTTAATATTTTACTTCCTTTGCTCTCTGAAGAGCAGAGAGGAGAGATACATAGTTTGTTGTTGCTTGGAACAAAGCAAGTAGGGTTTTTTCTCTATTCACATTAGAATGTGCAACATAGGAAGGGACAGAGATGAGGACATCCCAGTCAGGCACCTGTGCCAAAGTGGGGAGGAAATGGCAATAGCTCAGATTTTTGGTAACTGGTGATATGGGGAATACATTTAATCTGTGACTTAGTGAGTAGGCTTCCCTGTGTAACCAAATCTTTCACAGGGTCACTGGACTAATTTAACGTTTCATTTCACACTTGTTAATAAGTTAGTCTTTCTTTCAGTGACTTTGCAAGTATATCTTAAGAAAGGCAGGATAGAGGTGGAGAAGTGCATTAAATACTCTTCATATAACCCACTTCTTTTTATTTGTATGTTCGTAAACAATTTATTTCAGTCTTGATGCATTATATTTGCATGAACACAGATGCCAGACTGTGATGTTCATATATGTTTTCCAGAGAGGAGCAGTGCTTGATGATTTGGGGAGATGTCAGTGCTTTGTTAAAATTCTCCAGGTATAATTGGTGACTTTCCTCTAATCAAATGAGCAGGTAGAGGATACAGGGTTTTGTTTTCAGTTGGATTTTATTTTTCCCCCCGCAAGCAGGTTGTTATTATTGCTGAGAAGACGGGCATATAATACAAACAGCAAAATCTAGATGATGGCTGAAAACAATGAAATGGAAAAGAGAAGCACTAGGAGAACTCTTGACAAGGTCATAGTGCATGCTAAAGGAGCTGCATGACCAGGAAGATGTGTCACACCTAACCCAATTAACAAGGCTATTTAACTGTGAAAAAAGTTATGGTTCAGTCAAGGTTTGACTGAAAGCATTCGAAGAAAGGTAGCCATCAAAGATTAGCAACAGAGAGCAGGGAAGAATACATATATATTTTCTTCTTGTCAGTAAAGTATTTTCCAGTCATAAGAGTGTCTTGTGCAGCATGCTGATCTCACAGATGGTGCCATAAATCAAGGCTAACTCTGAAAGTGTCAGTGGAATTATCTGTGTGTAAATGGTATCTGAATTGGTTCCTAGATGTGAAAGACAGGGATTGCCTTGGGGCAGAAGCACAGATAGGAGAACTAAAGGGTTTGTTCTCCCCTCCTTCCTCACCCCCCTCCCGGCTTTTTTTTCTTGCCTTGGAGTCTGACTCACTTTGTGATTTTGAGGATTTTGCATAATTCTTTTGCCTTGGTTTCCTCCCTGCAAAGTCAGCTGATACTTCCAGAGGAGATCTTGAGTGGAAAAGTTTGATTATGCAAATTGCTATGGAAATGCTTGTTTATTACTGTTAATGGAAGCAATGCAATACATTAGAAAATTTTAGCTCAGTCTTTTTTAGCTCAGGACTTTGAGGGCAAAGGACTCCACAGGTTCACCAGTAGCTGGATTTTAAAGTACTAGCTATCATGCTGTATGATGAAGAAAACTTTCAGCTTTGAGAAAAAAATACCACACAAGAGTAAAGCGAAGAATACAATCCTGTGACTGCATGGGTCAGACTTCAAAACTCAGTTTAAGTTCCTTGTGACTCACATGTGAATTCAATGTTCAGCAGTAATGGCCGACCACAAGACATTCTTTGATGTCTGTTCAGCTTGTATCAAATTTGAGGATGTTTTTCAAAATTTCTGTAGATGAATAGGATTCTAGCGGCCTATTACCTCAAGGAGAGAATCTGGGCTTGTCTAGCCTGTTGCACTCTTTCTCTACCCTTCATTCCTCTTCCAAAAGACACACTTAACTCTTGGTTAAAGATTGTGAAGGGTGAGATCTGTGCTGATTGTCTATTCGGTGTTAGGAATATTCATTAAAACATGTAGGGGTGTTACCACAATAATCTTATTTAAATTTGAGGTAACAGATGCTCACAAATCAAAAATCCTACCTGTGTGCTATATAGAGGCTGATGTGCTCCCAGAAGGGAGCAGGCCAGCAACCTAGTAGCAGTGATAGATCAAAGCCAGTGAGTGATATTATTCTAATGTCTCAAATAAATTATCAAGTGCTAAGTAAAGAAAGAGAGCTTCTGAAATTGTGAATTTAGTTTCTGGAAATAAAAATTCAGAAATCTGCTCACTGTGAACACATCCTTCAGCTTTCTAATAGAGGAGGCTGGGATGTGGCAGCAACAGAAGTTTTCGGGCCTTTACTATGACTCTGGACATGAAAATGGGATTAATTTTGCCTAAATATGGCTAGGTGTCTGGCCTCCTTCCACCATCATTGTAGAAAACGGAGGTGATTTATCCAAGCTCTCTCTGTCCCTGAGCTGTGGAAGGAACCTAGTTAGACCGAATGATAACTTACAGACAGATAAAATTAGCAAGATGAATCGCTCTTTTACTACTTCATATGTTTAACAAATTGCATATTTTCCCCACAATTGTGTATGAGGTCTGTGTTTTACACAGAGAGAGGAATGTAAGGCTGAGGTGAACTGACTTCCCCAAGAGACAGACAGCAACGCAACCGAGGTCAAGCACAGATGCATCTGAGTCCAGCCCCCACCCTTCTTCCTCTGCCTCTACCTTACTGCCTTTTAAGCTTATACTGCCTCCCAAGGACAACAGATGACTACTCTCTCTGCAGGAAACCATTTCCACTTCATGGGCATAAAGAAGGAGTGGACAAACACAACCAGCTCCATCAGGCAGGTTTTGAGATTTAGGATTTGTTGTGGGACTTATGAGGCATATTACCAAACTTGGCTAATTACAGTTTCCTAAAGTAGAGTGAAATTTTCAGAAGATTTGCTTTTTTAAGAATTATGCAGTGATTTTACCTGCCTTGCCTGACAACAGCACTACATTGTTGCTGTTGCTCTTTTTGCCAAGGGTATGGAAGCTGAGTGCTCTCCAGCTAGTATCCAGAAATCCAAAATTGATGGGAATTGGCAATGAGTGTTCTAGCTAGTGGGAGACATAAAAAATGAAGCCTGTTTTGTTTTTGCTTGTTTCTTTTCTTATGAGGGTTTTCTTCATAGAACAATCCTAGATATGACTGTGTGCAGCATATTTCTTCTGTGTTGTCCCCGTGGGAGGACTTACACCAAGCTGTGATCAGTTTTGCTGTTCCAGCCCACTGGGCTCATCTGTTTAGTCAAACTGACTTTTTAAATGACCCTATTCTTCCTGACTTTGGAAAAAGTGGCAGGACTCTAATTGCACTTTGGGACATAGGATGTAATGCCAAGGTGGTGGGATGAAGGAAGAGGAGAACTCCACTTCTCAGAAGAAGAGGTCACTGAGGTAGTTTGGGTGATCTGCAAGTCATCAGTACACAGGATAATACACCAGCCACGGAGCTGGTGTCTGCACAATCCAGTGTAGGATGCCCAGTGGTTTCTTATCCACAGGGACAGATGTTACAGAAAAGCTTAGATATGCACCTGTAGCTAGAGTAAACGTTTAAGGGTCTATCTTCTTCAAGCCATTAGAGCCTGGGGTCCCTCTTCACAGACTGCTGTATTTGAACTCTCTGGACCAAACTGTAAATTAATAGCTCTGCAGATGGAGAAATATTTTTTTTCTTAAATCATAGTTCTGTTTAATTTTATGTTGCTTGCTAGATTAAGTTTTAGATGTCTCTAGTTGTTTGGGTTTTATTTTTTGGTATGCAAAGCGAGACCAGAAATTTTTACTGTTGCACAGTTTTGAAAGCCTTTTTTCCCTTTTTGCTGTAAGCAAAGCTCAGGAAATCAAAGGTGATTCATCTTTAAGCAGCAAGTGATTTAAACCAAACAATGCTTTTTGATTTATGGTACTGAAAAAGATTGCAGAGTGATGACAGGGTCAGATGAAAACTCACACTGCACCAATTTTTATGGCAAGTATCATTACATTCCTGCACTCAACTAATGCTCCACTATCAGTTTTATTTGTGCATTTTATTTATATTAAAAGTTTTTATTTTGAGAATTTATTGCCAGGGTGTGGTTGACAGCCTTGGAAAAGGCAGTGTGCCATTCAAAGAATGGATATAAAATTTCCTCATGCAGCTCTGTCTTTGTGCTGCAGCTCATCAGGATCACAACAAAAAAGTAAAAGAACATGAGACCATCTTTCTGTGGTCAGATTGAAAGTATAACCTTGTATCTTGTCTTCTACAGTGACCCATAAGATCTGCCTGGGGGCTACCATAAAAGAAAGGGAAACCCAAGGTAATGTTTTCTCCCCAAAATTTTCAGTCACCAAGAATGTGTGGCTCAGAGATTTCCCATGCTGGAGTCTCACACACAGACATGCTCACAGCATTGCCACACAAACACATGAGGAATACACAATATCCTGTGCCAAGATGTTCCACTTTCTTAGCTGCTGTACTTTTTGTGACAATAAAAGACTTTTTTTTGTTTTTTTTTGGTCACCAGCAGGTTTCTTTGGGCACTTCCCAGTTTTGAGCTGAAAAGGGGGTTCCCATATCCCTATGTGTTTATGTCACTCTCTGGGAGGGCCATTTGGCTTCCAAATTTTCCCTTAAGCAACAGAATTTCCTTTTGTGCTATCTTTGTGCCTAGACTTAGAGAATGGCTGTTAAAAACATTCAATATTAATAAGCTCTAATGATGGAGTCAATCCCAATCATAAGATTTTTATCAACCGATTTTTAAGCTAAATTACGTATTTCACTTCTCTCATGGATTTAAAGCTGATGGAAGTACTTCTCGGTCATGCTTTTAATCAGTTTGAGGTTTTTTTTCTCCTGCAACATGAATTTAGATTGCTTTTTGCTTATTTAAACTTAGCTTTCATGAATCTACTTGACTCCAGGAGCCAGAGTTTTAAGAAATGGGTCAAATACAGTAAAACTGAAACCAAAGCCTTAAGACCTAGCAGCATTAGGATATTTACAGTGTTGTAGTTGTTTTCTTTTCAGAAAACTCATTCAGGAAACACCTCAACCATGCTGTACTTGGGCTGCTCTGGAAAGTCATAGCTGGATTCCATGTTTAGGAAAGAGAATCGGAGAAAAGTAGGTGTGGAAAGGGCCTGTTAATATTATTTGGCTCATCCCCCTTTCTGAGATAGGATTTCTGTGCCATTGTTTGTCCAAGCTAGACTTAAATTTTCTCTGGGACACAGAGCTTGCAGCATTTCACCTATCCTAGTGCTTAACTGTCCTTATCACCAGAATGTTTTCCTAATGTCTAAACTAAGTCTCTCTTTTGGCAGCCTAAGCTTATTATTGCTTATCCCACCTTCCACAGAGATGAAAAACATTTATTTGCTGGTTCTTAGCAGCAGCCTCTAGAAAGAACATTATCATGTCCTTCCTAGGTCATCTGTTCCCTATGCTAAACAACACCCATCCTCCTCTTTCTTTTCACAGGCCATTGTTTCCAGACCTCTGACTGTTCACCTTATCACATTTCAATCCCCTCATTTTGGCATGTGTCTTTATTGAGGCATAAAAGTGGACCTAGCTGTTTCTTTGGGTAGGGCTTCAAGCCTGGGGCAGTGCTGTAGGGAGGAGATGGACCATTTCCCACATCGTACTAACCTTTCTGCTTATTCCACAACAATGTTTTATTTTACCCACTGCAGTACACTGTCTGGTGCCTGAGCTGTGGCCATGCCCGAGGGCTCTTTCTCTTGTTTGCCCATCTCTTTATGCATTGCTGCCCTCCCAGCCAGTTCCTCCCACGTTCTCCCACCTGAGGACAGCATTTTGCACTTACCTCCCCCTACCCCTCCACCACTGATACCTTTGTGTGAACCAAGGCCCCACACCGGGATACACAGCTGTCTCACACCTCCACTGGGAGAACTCTGGACTTCAACGGTGATCCCTGGGGATGATGCAATGCAGAAGAGAGGTATTGCAGGGATCTGTCTAGACACAATCACTTCATTACTAAAAGCACTTGAAAAATACTGGAGGTCTTGACTTCTCCCTGTACCTTATATTTCTTGCACCTGGTGAGTGCTACAGGATAAAATGTATTGCTTCTCTCCCACAAGACATGATTTCAAATAATGTCTAGTAACTTGTTTTTCTTACAACTACCTGTACCTGCAACTTGTGTCTCTTTATCAATGTCTTCAGTTGTGGAGTTACAGCTCACATTTCAGCCAAGTTTGTTCCACCTCTGCATAGGGACTCAGCTGATACTTAAAAGTACTGTACTTGATGTACACCTTTTAGAGATAATCCTTCAATATGCCCTGTCATTTTTTGTGGTCCAGCCTGTCTGGAGTGCACTATAATCACAGTTCTTGCATGTCCTGGACATGGGTCCAATATACCATTAGAGCTGGAGTTTACTGATGAGTACCAACATATTGCACTCTTCACAACAATTCAATATGTTTATAATTTTTTCACTTCATGCACAGTGGCCTTAAAATGTGTGGAAACAGCATTTTTATTATCTTAATGAAGGTGCTGGCAATATCATAAACCTATCATTCCTTCTTTCCTGCACTGGTCAAATCTGCCCAACCCACTGATGACTGACACACTTTGCAGCTTATAAAACCAAGACACTGAAAAGATTTACTCATGTCTCCTTTAAATGAGGTAAGCTGGTTCTGGCAGTCAGTGGTTTTCACCTCTGTCTGACCAGCTTTCGTCAGTAACTGCTCTGTGCTTGCCTGACACTGTAGAGCACACGCTGTACTCAGCACTCCTTGCTACTGCTATACGATGCAGTTCTCCCTGGGCAGCTGATGAGTCACTTTGGTACTACTTTTCCCTGCTCCTGCAGCTCCCAGATGTCAGCAGAGCCTTCCAGTAGAATGATATTTGGAGTTTCTGACAAATCTGAAGGAATTAAGTGGAGACCTGTTATTACTGTCCATTGCCAGGACATCATCAAACTGACATGATCTTATTCCTTCACAAGTGCAAAGTTTGCAACCTAATGCCAAGGATTAAAGGAAATGCTGGAAAATTCATGTACTTGTACTGTCTTGTCATTTTCTTCTTGTTACTCCCTACAGCCCTCTGTCCTCATCCTCCTCCCACTCCTTTAAAGAGGCCAAGGCAGAGATGAGGAAGATCTGGCCAAGAGATTGAAATGTCTCTTTGAAAGGCACCTGATAAACTTCATTCAGTTAAGCAGATAAACCTGTCACTCGTGGAAGGAACATTGATGACATCCATCTATGTGCTGCTCTTTATGATTAGTTGTTTATTTGTTTAGTTTGTTTATTTTCATTATTGCCAGGAGGATCAGAGATCTGGTGCACGGGTAATAGGGAGGGAGAATGGAGGGTGGAGGAGGTATTTGGGTTTAGATACGGGTTACAAGTTTCATGATTTTGTGCAGAGATTGAGACTCAACTGGCTGAGACAGCAGCTGGATTACTTGAGTTAAAACCATCTCATCAACAGTTGTATTCTGCAAGCCTGTCAATTGCTCAGGCTTGTCGAATTACACCACATCATTTTTATTAGCTTGATATCTGGAGAGCTTTCTCAGCCATTAGAAAAGATGATTAAAACTACATCAAATGATTTGTATGTAACCTTGCTGTTGGATTGCCAGCCACTAAAAAACTTTCTGCATCGCCTCCAGTGTATCACTTCCTGCTGAGTAGCATCTTTTAATATAAAATAGAAGCCATTAGCAGTGCTATATGGTAAAGTGCTCAGAAACTGGCCTTAGTCATATTTTGTTTGGCTGCCAATAGCTTTAATCAGTGTTACCTTTTCTGAGTCATCAGTGTGACTAATACCCTTGTGAGGCCACCTAGAACAGACCTTTTCTGAAACTGCTTGTCCTCTTCCCATAGAGCTACCTCTGATCCATAAAGACAACTTTGGCAACTCCCTTTGGTCTTCCATTGTATTACAGAGTTTATATCAATCTACATCACAGAGTAAAATCAAGTAAGTAAAAATGTTGGTGTGTTTCCTTGGGGACATCATTAAGTGTTCTGCTGAAAGGAGAAGTGCTTGTCATTTCTGATGCAAAATAAAATTAGTTGAGTGACTTGCCCAAGCTCACATTTTGATGCAGCATCAGAGCTAGGATTAGGATCAATCACCTGAATTCCCAAGAACAAGATTTATTCACTAAAAATAAAAAAAATCTCAGCTTCTCTAAACCTATCACTTTGGATTTTCAGATTCAGTCTAAATGGGAATATTGACATATCATTCCAAACATTCCACTCTATTTATACCTCCCTCTGCCAGTACACCTCAATTACCACATTTTTGCATGTATGAGCCATGTGTTAATTGTCAAAAATCTTTTAATTCAGCGGAATTGCAGCTTGTTTGTAGGTATGGCAAGGAGAAGAGGTGTATTGCATTACCAGACATAGATCTTTTCTTCAGAATCAAGAAGATTATTCAGAGTCATGATTCTTTCTGTCCTTGGTGCAGAATGCAGTAGGAGCCTTTCCCCACAAACAGTTTATTTGAAACTTAAGGATATTTTAGGGAACATTATTTCCCATGGGGTTCAGGTTATTCTGGGAGGTGGGTTTTATATGTTAAAACCATGGCAGCCTAACAGATCCTGTTATAGGTAGTCAAGGTGTTTGTGTACTGTGAGTGGTTTGACAATTTCTATAGCAACCTAGGGATTTTATTTTTAACTTTTAAAATTAATTATGGTGAAGGGCTATCAATGAGCACTGTGGCCTCACATGTGTAGTTGCTTTGATACAAAATTTGCTCACATCTATGTGCAGCTGTGGGTTACTACAGCCTTTGAAGACCCATTCTTGTGTGTAACAGCATAGTTTTATAAGCATCAATCTTAATGGGAGTATTGTGTTAAGTATCTTTCTCCACACCTTTGTGTGGGTGCCAGCCAGTGCAACCTTGGGATTACTAAGGCCCAAATCAGTTTACTTGTGTTCTGTTGTTAATCTAGCACAGTGATGGTATTGTGTTGCATTGGCCCATGGCCTCACAAAATCAGGTGGGCAACCAACACTGAGTTGGGGGCTGCAGGAAAGTGAGGATCAGAAGGAAGTGGGAGAGAGAGGGAGTCACAGGGGAAGGGATTTCCACATTGGTAACAGCGGTTAAGGATTTGCCATTCTGCTGCTTTGTGGACACACGTTAGAGCAGTTACATCTTATTTTGTTTCAATATTCAAGTGATGCAGGCACTGGATACCTTGGGTGGCATCAGTTATGAATAGGCAGTGTAGCCTGAGAGCACTTCTGTGGCACTTCTGCCGTGTAAGCTAGCATAGCATGGATCAACCTTCTTTAATTTAAATACTTATTAAAGGAGTCCTTAATACTGTCTGATATAAACACGCATGTAAGTGTACATATACATGTGTGCATATAGAGATGCCACTTAAGGAAGCTGTACGTCTTCAACAATACTTCACAGTCCAACAGAAAATTGTAGACATGTTTGTCTCTAATTAAATAGTGTCTGATCTAGGGTTACGTATTCTTAACTTTTGTTTAGTGAGATTTTTCTAGCAATTCTGGGAAATGGCTTTTTTTTTCCTTTGTGTTTTAAGTAACATTTATGCTTCCATATGGATTATGTGACAGCCTTTATCATTTATAGATTAAAAAGTTACAATTAAAAAACTAGATAAGACTAACAAGTTGAGTGTGGCAGGCAACCATTACTTTCTCAAATGAAATTCTAACTAAATTTTAAATATGCAAAGAAGGCATAAATTCACAGTGCAGTATTGATTACAAAGAGGTAATTGATCTAACAAATCTATTTAGAGAAATTCTACAATGCCTAAAAAATTATAATTGCCTGGCTTGGTGTGGTCATGTCCTTCTGCACTCTCTGCTCCATCATGCCATGAAAACGGCATTATTCTTGTTTTAGATGATAAATTATTTTTTTTAGGGACTAAATCTTTAACGCAGATTTTTTGACTGCAATTTACCCTGGATCCTTATACATTGTTTATGCAGTTTTTGAAATGGCAGGTTTTGAAAGACAGGTGCCTGCCAAGGAAGGCAGGAGCTTCTCTTGGAATAGAAAAATGCAAACCCCTCCCTCCAAATTATTAAAAGGGGCTCTCAGGCAAAGATATGAGGATAGGAATAACAGTTCTTTAATATGTATAAACAAAATAAAGTAAAACAAAAAATCAACAAACTACAACCTAATAGGAAAATTAGAACAAGATGCAGTATTAAACAAAAAGACAAAACCTGACAGCTAGAATACAGCCTGACACCCTGTCAGTCAGGGTGTTGGTAGCAGTCTAGTTTGAATGGTGGCTCCAGTAGTCCTCCTGGAGTGACAGATGGTTCTGTTGAAGCAGAGATCCTGTAGATGGGTGGAGTTTTCCTCCAATGGTCCAGTGGTGATATTGAAGGGTCTGGTCCTTGCTCTGGGAATCCAGCAGGAGAGAAGGCTGCTGCTCTGGGAAACCAGTAGATGGCAGATGGCTGTTCTGTCCAAATGCCCAGATTATATCCATGTGGGAATGCTTGGCTCCTCCCCCTGGGCGGAGCATCTCACAATGGAATGATGTCATTCTCTGAGTCATGTGGTGGGTCCTTAATGGCCCATTATACAGGAAATGGCTCCCGGAGGGAGTTATCCATGACTCATGGGGCAAGGTGTTAATGGCCCATTAACAGGAGATAGTCCGGGGGAGGAGGCAAGGAAAACACTGCCCCTCCTGGTTTTAACAGTTCATGAAGATGGAGATAGAATACAGACCTTCTGGAATATTCTTACATTGTAACCTAGGACAGTTGTACGTCACCTTATCTCAGCAGGTGCTCTCAGAATCCACACCTAACCTTACTAAGCGTCTGAACAGTCTTGTTTGTTTGCTTATTTATCCATTTATTTATTTATTCAGTGAGTACAAATTAGGCAGGGAGAAGGAAAACTCAGAGGAAAAGCTGGTGGAAATTCCTGTAGTCAAGAATGTTTTGTGGTGTACGGATCTTTGAATTTCTACATGCTCTGGTTTTGGCTCCCCCGAACCATGAAAAGCTCTATCATAATTTATGGGAAGGGATACTACAGAAGAGAAAAAAAAACTTCATGAAAATGTATTTTTGTGATCCTCCATACTGCCAATTAGATGGCAGAGTTCTACTCTTCATGCAAGTGCAAGTCCTTCTCCCCAGTCCTCCTGAGTGCTGTGGACCATCCATGTGAGATGGTAGTTTCAAGAACTGCTGAAGTTTGACTGCAAATTTCATGTTCTTTCTCTTTCAGATGAGCATGTATTTATTCAGGGTACTTTAAATTACTTTCCATCCATCCAGATATTTCATACTCAGGCTAAAATATAAAAAGGTCACATACAATAATTAAAAATATATTCTTCTTGTGAAAACTGAAGGAAAAATGTAAGCCTTAAGTAAGTTAGAAAAAAATTTGAACAGCAAAATTTTCTTATTTGAAATCTTTTCCTTGAATGTACTTTGCTTTAGGCACATGCACTCAAAGATACTGTAATGCATTTATTTGCTTTTAAAAACAATTATTAAATATATTACAAATTCTTTATCTCTGTGTGCAATCAGTAGAGCTTTCACCTTGTTCATCTTTGCAAAGTCTTTATTGCTGGTAATCATGTGAGCATGGAGGAATTGTGGTAAGAAATTTAAAAACTGCTGTGATCTGAAGCAAGTGACAGAAGTCTCATAAAATGCATATACATTTGTCAGGATAAGTCAGTATAAAGATTTTAGCAGAGAGATGACTATTCTGTATACGTTTAAAAGGAAGTTCTCAGGTACTTAGTGTGCTATGTAATTTTTTAATGTAACTATATATGACTTGTCTCCAAGAAACAGATGGTCTTGGATTGTGCAGGGCCTCAGACAAGCACTCTGGAGTATTTTAAACCAAAATATGCAAAAATTATAACTCCTTAGTCCCTCCTAACCCCCTGAAATGATGTTTCATACCTTTGATAGCCTCCAAACACACACCACATTTCTTCAAAACCCAATCCCAGATCTTATCTAGTCCTCTTCCTCATCTGCCCAGTTCTAAAAGCAGGATGTTAATGCATGTGCCCACACATTTTGTTTTAAGAGGTACTATCCATTTGTTTTGCTCTCAGTTTCTGTTGAAAAATGGAAATGCCTCACGCATGAAGGAGATATTTGCTAAAATTCAGCCTAGGGGAATTTCTGAAAGCATCACTTCTTTCTTGCTGGTGACCCAGGGGCAGCTGTCTTCCTTATCTAGGAGTTGACTGGAAAGAATCTGTTGCTTTTACAGCTGTCAAGTACATCTGACAGTATTTGTCCTTGTATTCATGTGCATGTTGCAGAAGGCTGCAGAAGGCAGATGCTTCATCCTTTTGTTTTGCTGACCTCAGATTCCCAGGAGGTTAAAGAAAATTAAATAAAATGTAGAAAAACTTTAGCATCAGAGGTTTTCAATACTGTTAAGGAGTCTAATACACTGTAATTGTTCAAGCCTTTGATATTTTCTTGTGCGCCTGTTTCTCCCTCACTATGATTAAGTTCGTGGTGAAGTCTAGATAAATATGACATTTAATGCAAGCCTATTCTTGCTGCTATGGAGACATGCCTTGTTGAGTGTGCCTACTACACTTTGGTCTAGAAAACATGGTAAGTTCAACATGTTTATGCCAGATCTTCCTAGCTCCTGTCTTTGTTGGTAATAGCTTAACATGCTTGTAAGTAAAATTATTGACAACTTAACACATTTGTCTTCATTAAAGCCCTTCACCCGACCTCAGTTAATGAGGCCCTGTAATTGTGGGTTTGGGAGGGAAAGGACTTTTACAATACAGGAAAAATAGCAAAACTGAGGGACAGAGACACTATAAACTTTTGTGTTAGGGTCTCTCCAGTGGCAAAGCCATTTCAAAAATTTTTCTCTTCCTCTCCACAGTTTCACTTGAAGTTTGTCTTTCCCCTCAGCAAAAGTGGTTTTGTGTTTGTGGAGACTTCTGAAATCCCAATCAGCAACATGTTGCAAAGAGGATATCCTGGTCCCATCTCCTTATCCAGCCCTTAATGAGGATGGATACCAATGAAAATTTTTCATTATAAAGATGGAAATAAAACCAAACCAGGACTCAGGTTTTGATCATTGTGGCGAGGCAGCAGTCCCTTTCAAAAGAAGCATCTGCTCCTTGCTGTGCGTACACAGAGGGAGACAATTTCTCACCCTCCCTAAGGTGAAGAAATGTCATGTAAACATTGTAATTGGCCCTTTTATAATTTCCTGTATTTTATTTGTTTGCTTGCTTTTTTTTTCCAATCTGCATTTTTAATAACCTTAATCCATTAACTCACAAACAACCAACAGGGAGGAGTAGGGATTATTTCCTAAGATCAGAGGGAGGGCAAGAGCTTTGCCAGTAAAGAATTCCTATTTTGGAATAATTTCCATGGAGATTAATGGGAGTTTAGTATAGAAAAACTAGAGGTATTGTGTGTGCATATCTGTCTATAGTAGGTCAATATGAATACTAAAACCACTGTGTTCTACAGTTGGTCACAACTTAACAGGCTGGAAACGGGGTCTTGCACTTGATTTTCTGTTTAGGAGTGGAAATACTTGTGTCCACAGGAAAGAAAGAGCAAACTCCTATGGAACCAACACATCACCTACCTGCGCCATGGGGTCCAGGGTGGTGTCAGCTTTATGCACTGTTTTGCATAATTTTTATTTCTGCCCTCTCTACCTAGGTTTTAATAAAGGACATGTTAATGAGCACTAAGTGGCATTTATTATCCAGACAGCATATCATGGACAGTTAGACTGATGGATTCGTCAGAGAATGTCTTAGCTCTGTACCCATTATTCAGTCCTTAATTAGGAATTTTTCCTTAGTAAGTGCTGAAAACCATGCAAGGCTTTCAGATTTACCTTGTGTTATTTGTAGGGAGCAGTGCTTCTTCTGCACACTCCAGAGGGCACAGTCCTCCACCCATATCTGTGAAGGGCTTTGATCTAATTTCTCATTCAGAAGAATGTAGTGCACAAGGGCTGTGTCTGCATGCAGGATGAGACGCAGACAGATGTAGCTGTGCCAGTCCTTTAACTCCTTTAATTTTAAAATGTGTTAGAGGTACCTTATTTCTCCAAATATGGAAATCAGGACATGCCTGCAGTTAATACCTAGAACTTACCTCTAGATGGGTTCATCCTTTTTATAGCCCTAGTCCTTTTTGCTGGACCAGCATGCCTCTAATTGCATGGTCAGAGATTTGCCAAACTGGTGTAAGAGCTGCGCTCCCTCTTCTAATGGGTTCTGAGCAAGATGTTTGTCCTCCCAGGAAAAACATTGTGGGTATCTCTGGCCAAATTAAGACTCTGATGGTACAGACAATCACTGCATCAGGAAAAACCTCAGACTATTTCTTTCTGCAAGTAGTGGAAGGAATAGGACTATAACTGCAAACTGTTAATAACCAGTCAGTGCCTTCTATCAAGTGAAAGAAAATTGTACTTTGATCCTTTGGGAGATGCCTTTGGATCTAGTAATGGAATATTTAAGGGAGTCCAGGGGGGAATTTCTGATGAGAGAGTTTACTTTGCAGCCACTACAGCTGTAAACTGTCATGTTTATTTTTCCTCTCCTGGGGAGATAAAACCCATGCCTGTTTCCAGTGATGATGGGGACTTGTCCTGTAAAACACCTTTCTCTGTATTACTGCAGTGAAATATTTGTGGGGATGCAAAACTGAGCAAATCAGATTTGTTTACAACAAACAGAACTTGCTCCTTGGAGGCTGCTGTGGTGCAGCTTCCCCAGTTCAAAATGATGCTAATTTGCTCTCACCTAGTTACCAAGGGGAGGCTCTGTGCTTTCAGGTATTTCACCTGCTGGAAATGACTAGAAGACTGAAAATATATTCAGTTCCTCAGGGAGTGTTTTTTATCCTTTTAAATGAATTTTTTGTGAAGAAGTATTTGATAGACTATCCCCAGTGTAAGATAAGTAGTTTCCCTGAGTTCAGGACTAATTATCCTCAGGGACACAACAGACTGAAAAACTAGATGAGCCAGAAATTAAATGGTATGTCTTGGCTGTAGTGGGAAGTAGGCATTTACATTCCTACCACACACAATTAGATGGCTGTTGAGCTTGTTACAGCTGGAGAGAAAGTGGATGGCTTTCTCCTGCAGGGCCTCCACTTGTGCACAGGTAGATGTACAGCACTGGCAGCACTTGCTGGCTGTAGGTATTTCAAACTAAACAGGCTCTTAACATAGTCAAAAGAGAGAACTTTTTGAGCATGTGGCATTGCACATGCTTTTCTTTTTTACATAACATCCACATTTAAAACACACATTTCTTATACAAGGATGAGAGAGCATGCTTTTGTTATTTAAATATCCAGGAATAAAATGAGGTTTTGTCATGTTTGCCCAGTGCTTGAGATATTTTTCTGTTTTCTTTATATCTTCATTTTTTTTCACAGATATTTTTCATTGACATTTAGCTTAGGTTGTGACTGGAAGCAGAAGGGTAAAGACATGCGGGGGACATAGAATAACAACTAAGAAGGGAAAAAAAAGACTTAAAACCCCAAAACTACACATTATTTAAAGAAAATAACAGCATGCCCTACTCGGGAAGAAGGGGGGCTATTGATTAAAGCTTTAAAAAATATCTCTGTAACCTCAGGAAAACGTGAAAAGATAGGAACTGAGCCGGCCACAAGCATTAGAGTGAGCCATCCCAAGGGACTTCCGTGAGGACGGGAGGCCGCAGCCCTGCTCATCAGTAGGACTGGAACTTCCTCCTTCGCTGAGCTGGCATAATTGGGAGCGGTGGTGGAATTCAACCTATGCTCCTATACAGAGCTGGATCTTCTTAATAAAGGCATTAAAGGGAGTAAATCTCCTGCCCAGTTTTTTATTCATAACAATCTGTGGGGCCACATGGGATGTGTGGGGAGCACCAAGACCTTGTGATGGAGAGGGGTAGAGAAAAGGGTGAGGGGAGAAGGCCGGAGACAGAGCACTGGTTGAAGATATGGCATTCAGCCTTTTTGTCAGCATTGCCATGTGTCCCCTCACCCGCCAGTGGTGTGGTGTGCAGCTGGGAGGTGAGAAAAGCCTGGAGCATGGCAGCGTTGGCCCCAGCCAGCAGGGGTGGGTGCAGTCTCTTGGCTGGCTGAGGGCACATCTCACTGTGGCTGCGATTTATAGCTTGGGGAGATGAAGTGGGATAGCACTCACAGCCCCCACACCCTGTCGCTCACCCCAGGTGTTTGAAGGGCAGAAGGCAGTTTCTCTTCGAGCTCTTCCAGGTGCTACTCAGAAATTGGTTTTCTTTTCTAATGAAAGCTCATTTCTATCAGTCTGCTAAAACTGGGGCTTGGGCCAGAGCACAGCAGTGCTGGAGCAAACACCAGCTCAGTGGTCCTCCACCCCTCCTCCTGAGGTAGAGCAAACACATCAGCTACAAGTTCCTCTAAATGTCTGTTTGGAAGTGTTTGTTGATGGAATTGCCAAATAAAGAGACATAAAAAGGAGAAAAGTCGTAGCTTTAGCCAGTGCATTTGTGCTTAGCATAGTATATTAACTAGCTGTCTGAGAGCTCAGAGTACCTGTGAGAGCAAGGTGTGTCTGGGGAAGTGTGAAAATAGGGCTTGTCTAGCTGATGGAGGTCTTTTGACATTGTCCATTCCTCTGTGCCCTCCAGATGTTGTTGCTGTTGGCACTGGGGAGCTGTTTGCCAGCATCCCAGGGATTCCTAAATTTTAAATTAGCATTGTGAAAGCAAAGGCAGCATTCATGAATTACAATTCTCTAAATGGAATATTTGTGACTTGCACATTCACAACTGGCAATCACAAAGCTGTGAATTTTCTGATTTTTGTCACATTCTGATAAGATTAAAAAACCCCACAGTCATATTTGATCCTGACTGGGTTGCAGAAGTAATTTCTTGTTCAACTGGAATCTAAAACTTTGAAGATTTCATGTCCATTGGGATATAAAGTAATTTATCAATTCCCATTAACTTCAACTACCAATCAGTGAAGTTTTTCTTTTCATTTTAGCAAAAAGGATTATGTAAAGAACCCTCATTTTTTTTACACAAACAAAAATTTCAGAAACCAAGCAACTAAAGCTGAGCACTCTGCCTGTTTCTAAGAAAATCAGAACTTTGTATTTGGTCTGCAACTACTATGAGCATTTAAAAGTCTAAATCTGTGTGTTTTGAGACTTGCCCACTTTAAGTAAATTTGATCAGCTTTGTGGAAGCTTTTGGCCTTTCAAGCCTCTTATTTTTGAATGTGCATATCTGCATTTATTTTGGGAGTTGCTCTTCTAAATTGCAAACATTTACTAATAGTCTTAAAATAGCTGCAGATTACATTTTCTCCTGGCCTGCAGGCAGAAAAGGAGCACTTGTCAATCACTTACAAAAACAAGAACAGTGACATGAACTGTGTTAATTTCTTGTAAAGATAAAGAAAGCACAAAGAAGAAGCATTTTGGAGGTTAATTCTCTGAAATTCCTACATTAGAACATTTGAAGGAGGACTTTCTATTAGTCAACTGTATTGATTTCTGCCACTAAGGGAAGTGGGAGAAAAAATATTTACTGTGCTAAACTGCTGAAGCTTTCAACCAGTTAATATTGAACACTGTGTCCTTCTGTCTTCTCTTGGTGTTCTCTCTGTGGAAGGGAAGACTGGAAGAGACAGTACAGCAGAGCAGTGGGAGTGAGCTGCTCTGTGCCTGTTAGCCTCCTCAAGGGAAACAATCACCTATTCTCACCGCCAGCAATGGGTCACAAAATAATTTTCGTGATTCTGACAAATTAAGTGCTGCTGCAATTAAAAAAGGGTCATTGCTGCTTTTTGGTCTGGTTCTCCATCATGACCTTCTCAAGTGCTAAAAATACTTGCAAGTACAGTTATTAACATGGCAAAAATTTAGTTCTAGTTGATTTGTTTCCGGCTGCTTAATACTTAGGCTGAGTTGCATGAGAAATTTTGTTGTTCTGTGTTTGGGAAAGCTGGAATAAGTGTCTTAGTTTTAAGGGTGGTTTTTTGTGATTTTCTTCTCTTTTGTTTATGAACATTAAGCCTTAAACATGGACTGTTTGCTTCCTTAACAGAAGGCAAAGAAAAACAAGCTCAGACTTTTAACTAAACTCTTAAACTTGAGGATTAGTAGATGGATAGATGTATTTTATAGCGGAGGTCTACTCAGAAAAGTGGCTGGGTAATGATAGTGTCTTCTTCCTCAGCATGACATTGTGTGCATTCAGTCAGATCTTCAACTTTACAGCTAAAATAAGTTTTGAATGCTTTTTACTCATTAGCCTTGCAGAGGCTACATAACTAAGCAGCAAATAAAGCTAAGAGGTAATTGAGCTAGATTTTTCAGTGGTGAGCTGAGACTTCTGCTGACTATTGATTGCTCTTTATGACAAGGTGGTAGTAGGCACAAAACAATATTTCTCGAAAGAAATTAATTCAAAATAAACCCAAACTGGCTGCCTGTGTACTTGACTTTTAAGTTTTAATACAATTCTGTGTCTGAAAAACAAAATTAAATGGAAGGCTGAACTTGAAAGATCAATTTAAGTTTACCCTTTTTTAGGCTATACTTTAAGACATATTTATTTTCATCATTATTAATTTTTTTTTGTGACCAGTAGTTCTTTTAATGCAAATTAGATTTCACATTGGCACTAAAAAGATGATATATTATGTATAGGACTTCCTAGATTTGATTATTAAAGCTTTTACAGTAAGAGTTCAATGCTGAACATTAGTTTTTGAAACTGAAGTATGTAATAAGTTGCTCTAATAGATTTTCTGCAGTGTTCCTGAAATTAGTCCATGAATTTTATATCTTCTTTCAAATAGATAAAAATGACTTCTGTGACTATAGGAATCTGAAACAGAAACTGAAAAGAAGATATGATATTTTTGTAGTTTTGGAAAATTATGAAAAGTATGAAAATGGGAGGGCATGGAGAGCTGAAATGGGAACTGCACATGCTAAGTCCATTTTATTAATAAAGTAGTGAAAGAAATGTTAAGGGATGAGAGCTAGTGAACAATAACACCTTCATACATATATAAAATAATCTCTGACATAGTGAATTGGTAGATATTTTTTAACGATAGTGAATTTGTAGCCAGTGATAATGGTGGTATGACTGAAATACAGCTATTTCTCAATATTATTAAAGAATTTTATTAAATACCTGCAACCTGAACAATTATTTCATAGCAACTTGGGTATAAGCATTGTCTCATGCATGGAAAGAGTCTAAATAAATGGTGGTGATTTGCAGCAAAATATTGAATCCTGGAGGTGCCTAAGTCATGTGGTGCTGGACAGTGTAATGCAGATTTTTTTTTGTACTGGTGTTTGTTAATTTTTCGCAAGAGAAGTGTAAACTGCACATTAATTATGTTCCACATGGACTAAATGGGGAGGTGTAGCAGAGGATGGACTAATCACTTTATCACTGAGCTGGTACAATTTAGTATAGTCCAAATGAAAGTGGGAATAAATTCTCCCTGATAGGAAATTTATTTCCTGGGCTGGTATGTGGATGTGTGCTTATTTCTTTCAGACACTATATATCTGTTCTTATATGTCAAGGCTACTGGCTTTTTTGTTATTCTGGGCGCTGGGAAGACCGAATGGTTCTTAAACTGATTGTAGATGATTAGTGCAAATAAAATAAAACACTTTTATTAAAGATGAAAAGAGGAAGTGGATAAATATTGAGGATCACACAGCAATACAAAGAGGATCAGAAAAGGCTGACAGAGCAGGGACAGGCTTCTGCTGAGACAGACATTATTCTTTGGGTGATGTATATTTACAGGGTATGTTCAGGGCTATCCTGTGGAGAATGAGGCGGCTATAGCCACCCATGGAAAATACTTGAGCAAAGGATACAATCTGATATTTTGTAAGAAAATTTCTCCAGTTATTTTAGCTCTGTTTTCACCCTTGTAGGGACCCTCTGAAACTGAGATCTGCCTCTCTTATGGGGCAGAAGAGGAAGCCAGGGAAGACAGAAAATCCCCTGTACAGTGCAGGCCTCAACTGTTAATGGTCTGGAGAGTGGATGTGTGTTTCTCAGCTGGAACCTTCTGTAAAGAAGGTGTTTTTCTGTCAAAATTAGTTTTAAGGAATTTTAATGCCTATACAAGACCTCAGCAGAGTTTGGGTGTGACTGGAGGATGGCTGAGTTGAGGAGTGACTTCAGTGAGACCTGAGCTGGCTTCCATCAGAGTGTCTCAGGTGTCAGAAGTACAGAAGTTGTGGGGTAAAATCTTCAGCTTTTGCTCAAACTAGACAAATTAAAATGAGGCAGCTTCTTGTGCTCTGACAGCATGGAGGGCAGGTGCAGGTCAGCACAAGCTTCCTTCCCCTAGATCATGTTTTCGTATAAAGGAAAGAGTTTAGGAGGGCAAGTTCAAAGGCAGACCGGATAGGCAAGGCCGGTGCATCTGAGGATGCCAAGAATGGTGCCTGTAATTGTAGCAGTATTTATCACATTGCAGTGGAAATTAAAACCCTGTAACATCTTCCACGGACCCTTAAGATGCTTGGAGGCAAGACAAAATTTTGATTTAAACCACTAGCTTAAGTTACTTAAAGCATGAAGAGAGCCTTGAAATAACTTGGGTATGGTAACACATTTTTTCCTCTTGTGTCAGGTGTCAGCATGGAAACTTTTAGGAGAGTAGGAAATTGGGTGGTAGAAGTGAGTATACAATAAACTTACAGCAGAAGTTCTTGCCTACCAGCTCTTAAAAGGCTGGTAGGCATATTATAAACCATATTGTCAGTGGTTTGAGCTAGTGGGATGTCTTATTTATTCCTTTAGAGTTTTACATATTGATTTGGCCTAAATGTGCTCCTTTTACAAAAATGTCCATGAGGGTGATTAAGTCTTGCATAAAAAGTGCTGTAAATTCTTGCAGGCTCTAGGATGCTCTTTAGCAGTCACTTGGCACCATCACTTCCTTGCCAGGACCTTGTAAATCAGGTACTGTCTGGCAATTTTGAGGTAATTCCCCTACTTTGTCTATTCTTTGAGCAAGTGGTGGAGACAACTTCATTTAGCTACATGCACAGTCATCTGCCGTCTCCTCTGTCAATTCAAAGCTGGAAGGTTTGAATATAGAAGGTATTGGGATGGGGATTGAAAGTCTTCCTCCTGCTGCCTCCAGCCTCTGGCCCAAACCCATGGAGAGTCAGCTGCTGGAACAAACAGTAAAAAAAGAGGGTGGATTCACATTTTGGCCAGTGCAGAGTGATGTTACCCTCACAAAGCTTGATTAATGTGGACCTAGCAGTGCAGGTAATGTGCCTGGGGTTTCTCTACAGACAGGGGAAGTTCATCCTGTATAACACATCCTCTGCGGCATCTTCTGGGCTGCTAGTTCAGATCTAGGGAGGATGAGTGTGGTCCACTTGCTCTTGATTTCCATACAAGACCCTACCTAGTGAGAAAGGAGATATTCATGACTGTCTTTCAACATGGAGATTGGAATAATTTTTTTCTGGACTGAGTTACCTTGTTTACTCTTTTCTCACAGACAAGATCTACAAACTTCGCCATTCAATCATGACATTTCCATTAAATGGTGGGCCTTGTCTTTTTGTTGATGGAGAACCCATCAACCAAGGTGCCTATGCCATTGGATTCACTTAGACAGGGCTAAGTTACACTTGACAAGAAATTAGCGTGCAGCCAGCACCCATCTGATTCTCTTCTGCTTCTCTGCTGCCGCAGCATAAATTATATAGCTGAAAATATTTATTCTTCTTGGACTCAGATAAATTGTGCACATGTCAAATGTGATCTGATTGTTAAATGTTGCCTCTGGTCCTATTTGCTATGTGTTTGTTACGCAAACCTCTTGATGACATAGAATGACTTCTTCAGTGAAGAAAAGTGGATTTTAGGGGACAAATTTTTGAAACATTTATTGGGAAGTTAGTTTGAAAATAGTGTGAAAGAGTTTAAATTACTGACTAAAGTGTACAGCAAATTTAATGTAGATTTTTTAATATATATTTTTAAAAATGTGTTTTTATATATATATATATATATTTATTTTGAAGACAAGACTAGGGAATTTCAAGCTTTGAAGCAGTTCTTTCTGTCAAGGGCACAAGTCCATAAGTTGTGATTTTTGGATCAATATGCTGCTGAGTTAGTCAGGAAGGTGGTAAAAGTTTTGAACTAGCAGGGGTGTGCCTGAGTCAAGCTTCAGGCATACTGGCATCATAGCTGCCTCCCTGTTTTGCCAGCAGAAAAGTGGTACCATATAAACTGATTAGAGGAACATGGACAAGAGAAAAAGTAGATTATTCCAAATAAACAAATAAAATCTTCATGAAGAAGCAAATTTTTTGAGCTGATATTTTTTCCCTCCCAGAAAGGTGTTTCAGTGCTCTAATTTGAGAGTTTGCTATCAACTGCTGTGCCATTTTTGCTGAAATCATGTGACTTGGCAAGTTTTAAATAGGACTATTCCTGGTTTTGCTCCCATGTGAATGATACACCTTGCCTACGATATCAAAGACGTTTCTTGTGGAAACCCTAGGTTTATATCAGGTTCTTAATTCCACACAATAGGAGAAGTGAAAGTGCATTTTGTACCTTTTTCTTGATCACACATTGCAGTACAATGCATTTGTGAAACTTAAACTAGATTATGATTTCTAAAAATTGATGATCTTTTAGACTTCATTATAATTGATTTGGATCTATCTTCATATTAAAATTGACATATAATGCTTTGTATATGTAAACATACTTTTTACCTTTCATTTTGTATTAACTAGTACAGGGAGGTTATCAACAAGATGGAGCCAAGTTCCTCACAATATTTCATACTGGGCGGATAAGGGATAACAAACATTAGTTGAAATGAGAAGTTCAAGTTGGCACATAGTCAAACAATGGAGCAGGTTGTCCAAAGAGGTTGTGCAGTCTTCATCCTTGGAGATTTTCAAGGTGCAGATTGAGAATGCTCTGGTCTCAGTCTTGTATCTGACCCTGCTTTGAGCAGGTGGTTGGACCAGAGACTTTCTGGGGTACCTTGCAAGCTGAATTCTTATGATTTTTGATTGCTGGTTTGTCCAGTCTAGTTCCAAAAGATATTTTGGGCAGTGTTTAGTGAAGATGAAGGCCCTTTCCCAAACTGGAAATAATTTATAAATATAGAAGGCCAACTAGGATGTAGCCATCGCTTGATGAATATTGTTGTTTAGGAAGACATGATTATAAACCATAAGGATGGGAGTTGAATTCCTCTGGCACATTGGATTTATACATATTTTTAATGTAGTTCTTTGGTCAGATTGGCCAGGGACTAGACTTGGATCCTCTTTTTTCCATGGTTTCTCCAGAACAGCAATGCAGTGATTATCCAGTTGAGAGCAGTTTAATTGGGTTTAAGTGGTTGCAAAAGCAAGCACAAACCAACCAAGCTGGGATTTACACTGACAACTCTCTACGGTGTTACAATCCTTCCCCTGGGACTTCTTTCTTTGAAATCTTACAACTTTTTAAAGAAACTTCTCATCTGCTTTTGGCTCCTTCCTGATGATGAAAAAGATATTCAGATCCCATTCTTGAGATTTTTCCCCCTTCTCATTTCACTTCTGCCACTTGAGCTATGATTCCCACTTTTCTTAGAAATCCCCCCAGAACTTCTCATCCTCCTTCCTCTAGCCCTGTAAGCAATGCAAAATGAACCAATTGCTGAGAACAGCTTTGGCAGCATCCTAGCTGATACTTTTGTGGATCCATGCCGGAAGCCCTCAACTTCTCCTGGTTTTCTTGCTTAGTCGAAAATCCCTGTCCTGAAATCCTGTCCACTTCCAACCTTCACACTAACTTTTTTTTCAAGTTAATTCTAGCTCCTAGCCCACTGACTTTAGTGGATTTACTGCTGGAACCTAAGTATCTCATTGTCTTTCACTTCTGAGTACCACTAGTACTAAGATAACAGCAGTTTTATGAGCTTTTTATTTTGAGACTGCCATTAAAAAAAACAGCACTTTAGTGCCCTCTGATATTTGAGGCTTACTGTGGTATTTGTAGTATCTCTTACAGTGAGAGCAAAAAGTATTTCAGTATAGAAAAAAATTGAGGTACTGTAAATGTTACATTTATTTTAAGTGACCCATTGCAACCCCATAAGAAAGATACACTTAATTCTTTGGTCTGTAAATATAAAAATTGATCCAAGACTGTGTCCCAGGAAAATGGGAAAGAAGTAGCATTTTTTTCTCTCAGAGAAGTTGCTTCTTCTGTGAATGAGTTACCTCTAGGCCTTAGAATTTTTAGGTTTTTCTATGATTAGAGACCTTAGGTGGCTTGTTCCTATTGCCTCAGCCTGCTGTTAGGGGAAGACCATCTTTGCGAGGATCTGACATTGACACATGGAGGGGAATACACACCTCTAAGCTGTGATGGCTCGAAGTCTGAAGGAAAAGTGAATTATCCGAGATTGTCTGAGTCTGAGCAACTGTAACTTCTGGTTACTTAATTCCGGGTATAAATGGGTAAGCTTCAATTGTTAAATATGCCTACCAAGTGAGAGGGGCTAATTTTTGAAGCTGCTGACATAGGTGGAAACTTATAGATAATTCCCAAGGCTTTTGAAAATTGCAAGGAAGTTTGCAAATATTCTTCTCTATTTTTTTCTATATTTCTGTTTAGAAAGGAACACAAAGCAGTTGAGTTAATAACGATAAAAAAATTCTGTTTAAGAAGAAAATGCCATACAGCTCAACAGCCCTTTGTTGATCCAAGAATATGGCTGTTTTGGTCAACAATCCTAGAAGAGTTGGAGTATTTTTCTACCTGTCAGAATGTGTGAGGAAGAAAGAAAGCAGATAGGAGTCCTCTAGCCCTCCCTTTGCTGCTAATGCCCTTGAGAGTCACAAACACCATTCTACTCTGCAATGCAGCTCTAAGTGCAACTATGGATGTCCTCATTAAAATCTTTGCCTTCTGCCTCAGCCTTGTGTCACATAGCTACTGTGTGGACATGTGGGCCTCCAAGGATCAATGTGCTGCCATGTACCCACCTCCTCAGCTACAGCCCAAGCGAAGGTCAGCATTCAGGCAGCCATAACAACGTGTGTTAGCAGCTGAGCAACTTTAGTAGTGCATGGCGAACCCTGTTATCCATGTTTGTGCTTCTCCACTGACATAGGATTTTGCCACCTCTGTTTTTACCCAGTGCTAAAATGCTATGAAACAGGGTGTGCATAGAGATGTGAAAAATGTATTGCAGTGTGTCACTGCTTCATGGTTTGAGTAATGTTGTTAGCAGTCCCCTGGTGCTAAGAGCTTCTATGAAAAGCAAATTAAAATAAGTACAATTTGGTTGTAGAGGACATTTTATTAATGGAGTACTGATTTCTACTTAGTCGTATTTGCAGTGTCAGGAGCAGGACTAAATAAAATAATCTTTCCTGTTTTGAACTAGTGAGGTGGCTTCTTTTATGGTGCTTTTGAGTGACTAGAAAATTTTGATGCTCAAATGAAAAAAAATTGGAGAGGTCTAATCTTCAGAACAAAGGTACAGATCTGTTTTGGAAACTGAACAGTTAGGGGCATCTCAGAAAATGCTGCCATCCTTTCAAGAAAGCCTAGACCACTAGGTTTTTGAGGAGAGGTGTCCATTTCCTTTGTTTGTTGTTATGCAAGTTGGCTGGTTAAATTAACTACACAATTTCTCTAGGATTCTTTCATAAGGATTGCCAAACGATTGCTGTTTATTCCAAAACTAGTGCAGGGAAATGACAAAGAGAATACTTGGAAACCAGAGAGAGTAGCCAGGTACTCCAAATGGCTGTTAGCTGAGTTGGCAGTGCAAACTCATCTGAGAAGGTATATGGTTCTCCTGGATATCAGCATTGTTGCTTTTTGTAATTAATGATACAGTTATGTGTAAAACTATTTAAATATCATTATGTGTCCTTAAATCAGGAAACACAATAAAGGTATTTGATGGTATTTGAATAGTATTTGAATGTCACAGTGTGCTTAATAGTCTTCAGTCATTAAGGAAATTCTCTGTGTGAGTTTCTGTGGGCATGAATGCACATTTAGCTCTTTCTTCAACCAGTCTGGTTGACTATGTTGCTTCCTCAAAACGTATAGTGTATCTTTAAATCTCTGTTATGCCACATTTATTGTATTTGCTTTTTTAAAAAGGAAACATTCTTCTTTGAAACTTATAAAACTCCAACTTTTTCAAGTCCCTTTCTGTAAGGTTCAAAGTTGGTTTGACATGCTTTAAAAGTTCAAACCAACTGTAAGAACAAAAGCAAACACAGATATTTTTTTTCCCTGAACTGTAATACAGAGAAAAAAATCTTTCCATTGCAGACACAAATCTCAGGTGTATCGTGTTCTCAGCCCTAATTTTTTTCTCTCCTATTGGACACCTGAGGTGACTGTAACATGAAGGAGAGAAAAGGTATTTCAAGCTCGTAATAGTCAAACATGGGAAGAGAAGCAGGGAGTGATTTCTGAAGTCTGAAATGCTTTTTGGAAAGGACTATGACAACTTCTTTGTCACCAGCAAATAGAACACATTTTAACTTTATGGTTCTTCTGACCAAATGCTCATGTAGTAAGGCAATACCTTGAATAGCAATTTTGCTCTTCTATCAAAGGCTTTTGAGTTCATGTATTTAGAGGCCAGAAGGGCCTATGATGACTTCCTAAATAAAGCAAGTAACAGAATTCAATTCACTGCTGTCTGCACAAAGTCCCTACCTCCTATTCATGTACAGGTTTTAGTAGACATCCAGCTTTGTTTTAAACACATACTATAATGAGAAATGTACTGGATCCCACAGGAAATTGTTCACATAGTTATTTCTTTCTCAAAAGAAAGCATTTCATGTTGCATTTGAATATTTATAATTTCTAATTTCTGCTCCCTGGTGTTTCATAGCTCATTATCCAAAGATGTTAACATGCATTCAACATCAAGCTCAGATGAGATCACTGGAGCAACTGTTGCCCCATCTGCTCACCCACCCCTTCCCAGGGGCTGCTGCCCACCTGAGCAGGGATGGCTAAATGTCTCCTGAAGAGACACAATTTACAGTGATAAACTGATCCTGGGCAGCAATTTACAAGAAATGAAGACCTAATTGGTTCTTGCTGCAGCCACTCGCAGAATTTGATCTTTGGATGCATGCATATCAATATTTTAATGTACTAGTCTGAGGTTCTTCTTATCTCCATGGATGTAATTATGATCAAATATCTTCCTAACCTTGTCTTTGACCAGATTGACCTCTGAAATGTGCCTGTAATGACCCTGTAAAATGTGCCTTTGAGACCCTCAGTTTTGTAACTCTTTTCTGAGACATATTTCAACATGTGGACATGAAACCTTGATAACCATTTCTGAACAATTGTCCAGCAGTATGTGTTAGTATACACAGACCTCTCCTCACTGAAAAAAGGTAAGCCTGTCACACAGAGGCTTTTTTGCAAGTAAATTTCTCAATTCTGCAAGTGTGATATGGTGCCAGACTACCACAGAAAAAATGTGGGTTATTAAGTTTTGATATTTAAATACCACTGAGAAAAAAGAAAAGGCAAATGACAAAATTAAGGACATTTGAATTACATTTTGTTTCTTTGTTTTTCACTGTTGTAGTGGGAAAAGTTAATAGAATACAAAACTTTTGCATTGAAAAGATATTTCTTTTTAAGAGGAGTACTTTCTTCCAACATGGAGTTAATAGTTTAAAGCAGATTCCATTTCCTTTTGGAAGTTCACTGGAGTAGCTGTAATACTTTGGATAACCAAATTAATATGTCTGAGAATGTCCAATATATACATGCAAAACTTCATTGTTTTTATGGTAGCTCATTACCCAACAATTCCGTGAAGTCAGCAATGTAGGCTGAATTCAACTTTGCTGTGAATTGGAAATCAGGAGAGGTATAAGCTACCTCGCATTGCTGAAGTAGGTGAAGTTCATTAATGTTCATTTTGGGAATGATTTAATGATGAGCAATTGATACATTTCCAGCTCATAGTCAGCTCAATATCAACTCATTAGTAGTAATCTGGGCTCTGTGTGAGTTGTTCGGAGACTTGTGCCTCAAACATACATATGGGAGAGTAATGATTTTATTAGAACAAAATAGTTTTCAATATAAGAAACAATATTTTAAAAACAAGGGGAGAGTCTATAGAAGTAATGTTCAAACTGCTTTGAAATTGCTTTCCAGGAAAGTTCTCACCCTTAAAAATATGACATGAATAACAAGGTATGTCAATGTCTTTCTGATGCTAACACAAAACCACTATTCTTTCTAACTGCTAGAAGCTGCTTATGTGGAAGACTTGCTATCATATACTTTAGATCTAGGAAATCAACACTGAATTTAATTTAGACTCAGTAGAGAAAAACAAATCAGTAACACCATATCAAAAACAGAAACTACATCTGATCTCAATCAGTTTATGTATAACATTCAACACACTTGAAAGCACCCCACCTAAAGCAACATCTCCCAGCATTCTAAGAGCTTCCACTGCTACCTTCTCTGCTTTCTTCTCATTTAGACTGTGTTCTTTAAAAACAGACAAATAAAAAAACTATGTTTTCATGATTCATGTTTTCCATAATATTTGGTCTGAAGCATTACCTCTACTGTTCCTGTGTTCCTTCATTTACTGTCTCAAGCATCAAACAAGGTGATCCATAAACTTCATTCATTTGGCATGTACTTTGCAGCTCCTCAGACATTTGGACCTCACAGGCTCACATCTCTTTCCAGATATGTTATTTGGGGATCCCAAATACCTGAGATTATCTTTTAATTGTATAACCAAATCACTGATATATTGACTTTTGTCTGTTTTCATTTATCTGCTTAAACAAGAAAAAATACTGAAAGATAACAACACTGTTGATTGATTTCACTGTGTGACATTTGATGCAATCCTCATGGGCCACAAAGCCAGCATTAGGTTTGCAATCACAAGAAGTCATCTCCAAAAACTCAAGGAAGAGGAGAGCGGTTGGTGCTGGTAAGAAATTAAATTCCTGTAGTAAAGAACCATTTGATTTGGTTTATTCACCCCAGTGACATATATGAAGGCAATGACAGTAAATCAGCTGTCAGCTGACAGCAAGAGACTTCACTCCAAAAAAAACCTAAGATCTGCCAGTTTCATGCTTGGTAGTTTTAAAATACTTATAAAAACAGGAAAACGTGTGACAGGAAACTGATTTATACTAAACCTAGCAAACCTCTATTATTTGTAATGGAAAGTTTTCTGCCTCTTACAAACATTCCTCAAGAAAAATTCATAGCCTGAAAATCTCATAATCCTATGGATATTTTGAGATGACCTTGCTCAGGTCTGGACTTTGGGGATAGATCTTGTTTTTCCTAGCCAAGTCAAAGCAGTGGATTCTTGTGGGGTTTTTGGCTCTTAGGTGACTAGCCAGCTCTTGCAGCTTAAGAAGAGAGAGCAGAAGCTGAGCATGTTTTTAATGTAGAGGTATTGCAGTTTCCCTTTCCTAGCAAGCCAGTAACTGTGAAAGAATTGTGAAGAGAAAAGAGAAGTGGAGTCAGAAAGTCTCAAAGATGACACAAAAAGGAAATTCTTGCTGAATTTTTTGATGATTGTATCAATTTTGTATTCCTAGGAAAAAAAAAGTTTTCTCTTGCTATATTGTATCTGTTCAAGTAGAGCCATTAAAAGCATGAGAATAATAATTTGTGAGGTAGCTTGTGATCCATGCTGCTCTTTCCTCTCTTCTTCAACCTAGCACAACTTATAACATCCTACATTACTGTCAAATTCTTCTTGCAGCTCAGAAGATAAATGCAACAAATAATCTCCTGTTAACAGGTAAATTACAGGTTCTCCCTATGGAAGAGCAAACAAGTGTTTTCCGTACAGGGTAAAACTTTGTTTTCCTTGAGTTTGCACTGAGAAATGCAGGTAATCTCTGTGAAAGAGTTTACAGAATGGAAAACTGTGAAAATTAGGAACTTAATGTTTCACTTTTTACCAAGAATTGTTGTCATACTATGCCAGATATTTTAATGAAGAAATTAGCAATAAGCATTCAAGACTGTATCATCAAGAGAATTGTAATCAGCTTAGGTGTACAAAATATTTGCACTGGAGGAAGTAAAAGTTAAGCTAATGAACAAAAGGTATTACATCCAGACAAGGTAAACTGTGCAGCTAAAGAGAAGCTATGCATTTCTATACTACAAGCCACCACTGTTTTGTGACTTGTAATTTTTCCTTCCTTTGAATACTTTCATGTAGTCATCTGGGTCTCTTTTAGGCGATGGCAACTACCTCATGCTTAGGAACATATTTTAGAATAAGGAGATTTATGCTTACGTCTCTTTTCCATGCCTTAAGTGTGCAGTTTTTCTAGAAATAATGAAGGGTTTTGATGACGGCTGTCAACATTTTCTTGAGGGTGTTTGATGTTGGTGTTAAACACTGTGCTGCTGACTCAGCTATAAATGGTACCTGGTCATGTGAGTTAGGGCCCCAGGAAGCCAGAGGTCATGATACCTCCTTGTCTATCAGTTGTTGTGCAATGCAGCCAGGCTTCATCACACAGTGCTGTTTTCTTGTCGGCTGCAGAAAGCTCTCATAAAGAAGCTAAATACTGCTTTTCTTAGTTTCATGAGCTACTTTTGTTATTTAGGGCAAAGAAAGCAAAATCTTCTCTGATTTCTCTCCTATTTCCCCTTCTTCCTTTATAATTTTAAACTATTTAACTATTCCCCACCAGCTTGAGTGGGTGGAAAATCAGCACTTCCTGCTTGCTAATGCCAGGCTCTGATGAATGCTTTGCACTACATTGCAGCCTTTCTGCTGGATTTGGTTCTGACATAAACTGGTAGGACGAGCTGTTGCTTGTCACTCTCCTGATGTTTTCCTTGTGAATGGGATCTTTAACATCCTTTTGCTCAGAGGACAGTCAGACACTCTTCTCTCACCTGCTCTATTTGTTATCTTCCAGTGCTTATTGCTCTGATTGTGCCAGATGCAGAGAGGCAGTTCATGCCCTTTAGAAATTTGCAGTAGGCCTTAACGGAGGACATGGACACAGGTATTTTTGTGGTCCAAGGAAGACATTAAACAGCTGAGGTAGGAGGGGGATGACAGCACCTATGAATGAAGCTGGTGCCCTGTGGAAACCTTAGCTAATTACGTCTGGATGAAGAAACTGTCATGGTCCACCAGCCAAACTGCTGGAGGCTGCTACCTGAGCAGTTCATGGGCTACGAGCAACGAGCCAGTGAGTGTCCAGCCTTTGCCAGTCCATTAGCTGCAAGCTACTAATATGACACATCCCTCACAACTTGTATCCTCTAAAGACAGCTCTGCATTCAGTCCCATATCCAAGCTCATACATCATATGCTATTTCCAGATTTTATTTTTTTTATTAGAAACAAAACCCTAACTATTCCTTGCTGCTTAGAAAGCACTGACAGTTGACACAATGGTGACTGCTTCCATGTGCAAAAGCACTGGTGGGAAGTGTCATCACACTGGAAACCTCATTGTGGTGTTGATGTCATGCCCCAAAGAGCCATGAGACCATTCCCAAATCACCTTTCTAGAAGTTTGCCAGAGAAAGATGTGGCAGCCCCAGGCCTGCACATTCAGGGAAATTGCTCTAAGGGCCTGAACAAGCACTGATGTCAGCAAAGAAAAAAGAGCTTGCATAGACTTTGCTTGACTGGAATGTGAGGGTGACTACCCTTGCTAAGACAGCAGAAGGCAGCAGCCCCTGCACAGTATCCCTGGGCTGTGTTGGCAGCAGGAGCAGGAGGTTAAGGCCTGGTGTGTGCTTCTTGTGGTATACAGCTAAAACTAATATATTCACCTCCTAAAAGGACACTTCTCCACCTGTGTGAGACAGCTGAAAGCTATATTAAGCAAAGCCCAGACAATACCGACATTTCCAAACATGCGAGGAAAAACAGCTGAGTGACCACAACAGCGATGGGTCACTATCCCAGCCAGCCAAAATCATACCATCCATCCCACACTGGCTATTAATCTCTCAGAGATCACTAAACTCCTTCCTTTCTCTGGCAGAAAGAGACAGTTGGGCAGAGCCCTGCCAGATGCACAGGACTGGTCAGGCTATGAGTGACAGATGCTTGCTGGACAAGTAGTGGTTTCCTGGAGGAAAGTTGACTTGTGCCAGGGTCCAGGACTGTGCTGGAGGACCATGGCATTGGCTGGCAGCGCTGCTAGGGCTGTGTTGCTTTGCTTTAAAAAGGAGAGGAGGCATTCACCAGTCTGCATGACAGGTGAAACAGCCAGAAACTGCCCTGCAGCCATCTGAACCACTTCCATGTCAAAATATTAGTTGCCTTTGTCTTTTGTAGTTTTGCTCTCTATGGACTTGTTTTCTATTGGAGAATAAATTTCTTTATAGTTTATAGCATTTAAGTAACTTTTCCTCCTGGAAAACTACCTCATAGGAAACCTCACAGTAGTGACATGACAAAGATGGAGCCATGTCAGCATGCTGACTTCAGACACAGACCTGTCACATACATACCAGCAGTTTTGGCCAAAAGTGCTTTTTTCATCAGTCTTCAGAGCGCAGCAAAACTCATTCTACAGACTTCAGACTAATACAAAGATGCTGTACAGAGGCACTGTCTGCCCCCACTTCAACATGGAGAGGCAACTCCAGCTGAGTGTGCCATGGCCCTGCCACTGCAGTACATATGCTGATTGCCTTCCCTATGGGCAGTAAGGCCCATAGTTGGCCAGAGGTCTCTCACCTGAGGCCATTCTATTGTTAATGGTGGAAACAGCTGGATCCACTTCCTTAGGCTGTTTGTTATTGTTCCCCAGTAGATGGATGTCAGCCTGCAGCTAAACTGATGAAGGCACTTAGCTAGGCCCCTCTTTGATACTGTGTTGGGTCCCTTGGGTTGTTTTTCCATGATGAGTGAAGCTTACCTAGCTGGTGTATGGTGAGAATTGCTCTTATAGTCTATTTTGCAGCTCTGTTATGTCAATTTGGGCCTTTAGCTTGTGCACCATAATTGATGATAATTGTGTGAATAATACTTTAGCCTTGTACATATGTTTTTGCAGTAAGTGAACTAAGAAAGGAAGGAGTTTGATCCATATGTTATTTTAGTTTTCCTGAATAGCCCCATATTGTTATTTAACCTTGCTTTTGATTTTTCTGGTACCTAGAATATTTTAATATTTGGATATGTTGGCTTATACTCTGAAACAGACTCAGTGCATAGTTTTTCCTGTACCATCACCATTTTCAGCTAATGATAAGGGTGTCATATGCCCTTCAGTTTCAACTGACTGTGGCAGATTAGACCATAAGCACGGACAGCTTGTAAAGGTTATGTGCTGTGTTCACCCATTGCTCTTGTGTTGTTGGTACCCTCTGAGGAGGAAACAGACTGGCAGCTGCTGCTGCTGCTATCAGGGTTACTTTCTGTCTCACAGCTCTGTTATACACCCAGAGATGGCAGCTAGGTTACCAGTATAGGACAGAGAGTGCTGTAAGAAATACCCACTTCTAAACCTGTTTCAGCCAGCAGTAGATATCACTACCCCCAGATGCCCATCAACCAGAATAACATTCCCCCTGTTTGCTTGGTGGAAGCTCCCTACTTGACTCCAGCTAAGTCAGGTTCCTGAGTTCTCTGCTTGTGCTATTTGAGGCGATAAATAACCTCTGATTCAGGAACTTGTTTCTTGGTGAGCAGCAGGGTTTTCTGTCCTGACGTCTGCTCCCTCAGCTGTACAGTACGTAATTGTAGTCCTGCAGGCAAGCAGCTGAGCCTAAAGAACTGAGTAACTATTTTTGCCCTTCTTGAAATAAACTTAACTAGTCAGGTAGTGACTACACTCTAGCAGATGCTTTGGTATGCAGATAGCCAGAAGAAGAAAGCTTACAATTTTTTCATGGGTGTATTTCTGAGCATAATGTTCCAGTAACATTTTTCTGGCTGTGTGTACAATTACAATTGACTTCTTGTAACATTGTACATCTTTTTATAAGACCAGTCTTCTATTTTGTGGTAGCTTTCCCAATTCTTACACTTGCTGCTTCGTTTGGATCAGGCTATAATCTTGCTGAAGGAACTCAATATCTTAGAAAAGTTATGAGTCTATCAAAAAGCAGCAGTTTAATTTTATAGGCACACCTGTGAATTTAATTCTCTCTCTAAAACTTCTCTTAGTCCTTAAACTGTCAATCCAAACTCAAGGTGGGAAGTTTTGATTGCATGGTCTCAGTAAACTGCATGATATATAGACACAGTGAACCAGACAAGTGAGTGGTCACTAATCCTGAAACCTGACCAAGTCACTTGTAATTCAAAAAGCCACTGTATTTAAAATGAAAAGTTCCTCTTATGATGAAAGTCCATTTATTATATCTTATGTTTCTTACTGCTGTCATCTATTAGTAACTGCTAACAGCTGCTAGTAAGGTCATTGTACTTAAAGCCTTTCCCCACCTGGGGAAATGTCTGTGAATTATAAATTCTAGCATATGGCTATTCTTAACCCCCTCCTTTCTTAAAGTGAAGCAAAATATTTTCATACACTACATCGTATCAGCTCATACAAAGAGTAATTTCTACCTTCAGGAGAGTAATGCTAAAGGGGAGCAGGACTTCTGAGCTGGAGAAAACCTGACTACTAGTGCAGCTTGCTTTCAAAGAAAATGCATTTGATGCTGTCATTATTAAGTGTTACACATAAAAACAGTATTTCTTCCTAGTGTTTCACAAAAAAAACCCAAACCCTTCCCTATGTCATCCAGTAGGTGAGATGCTAAGCCTTTGTCTTGAAAAATTGAAGGCAGCTGTAGAACAAAACGTGTTGAAGATTGCTTTGAAGTGATTTTGTTAGTAAGGTTTTAAGTTTTCTTAACAGTGGCCTTTGCCAAGCCACGCATCAAATTTATCCAAAAGTTTTCTAGCAGGGAGAAAAAGAAGAAAGCAGATGAAGAAAATGTCAGCCCAGGCAACTCTTAAAAATATGGGGGGGATGATAACAACAAGACAGACAAAGTTACTTGATCATTGTTTAAATTCAGTCTAAAATATATTTGCTTTACTGTTAATGCCTGTATGTCTCTTATTGTGTGCTCCTTTTAACCACAGATCAAAGCTGTGGCCAAGCCTCTTTATGAAGTACTGATACCTTGACAAAATAAACGTACTTGAGATTTCTGGATTGTCTGTTCCTTGGGATATTCATGACAATTTTGTAATTTTTGGCAATTTAAGGAAGGTAAAATTGCTACTCTGAAGTCCATGTGAGCTCCAACATTTATTTCAGTAGGGCCAGTATTTGATAGAGTCCATTACTTGAGGAGCTCCTTCTTTATGGATGGTGGTTAGCTCACATGCTTACCTGAACCTGTTACGTGCTTATCTATTCCTGTTGAGGATTTTGTGTGATTAAATATGAAGCATATCTATCCTGATTATTCATGGACATTTTTTCTTTTTTTATTACTGAAAAAGGCTGAAAAGGCAAAGGAAGAGAGTTGCTATGACTAAACATTGTACCTTGGTGAAACTTGAATGCCACTCCACCTAAATATGCTGGTTCAGACTTGAAGGGGTGTCCAAGACCCTCTGCAGGGCAATCCACATGCTGTAAGCAAGCCCTGTGCTTACAGAGCTGTGTTAGATAGAAGATCATCAAAGCTATTAGTAGGCAGAACAATTTAATTTTTCTTCAGTGACAAGAAAGAAATTTTTAATGTTACACAATGAAAGGGCAGTGGATGCACCAAGGCATTTTTGGGTTTTACTGACAGGTGAATTAGATGAGGTTGAATCATCAACCTCTGTATTAGTGCCAATCTTGTCTGTTAGTAAAAGCTGCAAGCACTTGTGCCCCCTTGCAATTTACAGCAAGATTACAATCCCAAGTTTAAATAAATAAAAAAAAGGTGGGCATTCTCTCCTTGTCCAATACCTTTGTGTCAGAGAAGACAGTAGCCTCATTCCTGAGAGACCTCTTAGTCATCTGGCCTCAATAAAATATAATTTTTATATTGTTTGTGATTGAATCTTTTCTCTGGGACAGAAAAAGAAAGGAAAAAGACTATGGGACATTGGAAATAGAGAGGGAAAGTGCAAATGGGTGGTAGAGAGCAGAGATGTAGGAAACCTGATTAATATGAAAATAACCCTAGAAAGCACTGGAGTATTTTGATTTCTACTTGGTTTTATTTATACATCTTCACATTGTTTTCCATTTGTTCCTTAATTCTAGAAAATTATTGCTCCATACTTTGCAATTACTAATGGCTTTAATAGACTAAATCTGTGGTAATGTCTCTGCAACCCAGTAAACCTGGGTAGTTTGTAATGCAGAGCATTAAGATTTCTGTTCTTACTCTATTGGCAAGAGGGAATATGACAACACGGGAAACAAGTCTAAGAGCATGCAAACAAAACCCAGGAAAGACTTATGAGTCTTCTGACTCAGAATAAAATAAATTTATAATGAAACAGTCTTCACAAAAAGAAGCCCCCATTGCTTCACTGGATGTTATTTTCTAGAGCTATTTGACAGAGTTACTAATATCTTGGAATCTAGAGAAAAAGGAGAAATAATTTTCATTTATTTTCCACCAAAATGTTCCTTTGTTGTTTGGGTTTGCTTTTGATGATACTCTGATCACTTGTTGCACTTGTATATACAGCATTCCATTTTAAAATCTAGGGTATCATATGTATCCTGAACCCTCACATACCTGCATGGTGTTGGGCAGTAATGATGCCTTTGAGTCACAGGAGGGGAAAATGAAGTGATTTCCTCAGTATGCTCCAATACATTGGAGGCAGGATTGAGAAAAGAGTCCAACAGATTTCATCCTGCCTTTTTTTTTCCCCTCCACATGTACTGTGAAGCTGGATATCCCCTCGAATTACTTGCATCCCCTCTGCTTTTCTTCCCAGAGGAAAAGCGTAAGTTTGCAGAATCATCTCAGTGATGAGATGAACTGAAAATACTGATAAACTTGTCCTTGGGTTGGCACTGTGTGTGAGTAAAGACAGAACACAGTGCAGAGATCAGGATTTTCAGAGATGTGTGAGTGGGTCTTCCTATAGCAGTTTAGGAAAGAAATTGAGCTGGTCATTTGTCTGAACCAGCAAAAAGGCTCTTATTGTCCCTTGCTGTGCTTCCCATTCCTGTGAAGGGGAGGACTTCTTGTTCTGTGGAACAAGTTTGCTAGCAGGTGTGACTGAGCAGGCCACAGGGCCTTGACAATATACTCGTACAAGGGGGGCAACTTCTAGCAGAAAGTGTGGTTAGTTGGAAATAATAGTGTTTCATCATACTTTTTGTGTATATGAGGAGCTTGAAGAGTTGAAAAATAATGAGTTTTCTTCCCCCCCAAAATCCTATGTGTTATGTCTGAATGAATTGTTTCATCTCATCGCCTGTCTCCTGAGCTCTTTAAAGTAGGTTTTTGATTTTTTTCTTTGCAGAATTTTGAGGAAGAGCTACTAATCAGCTTGTAGGTATACTTGCTGCCTGCTATGTGTTTGCATACTATAAGCTGCTTTCACTTCTAATTAAAATGATTGTGATTGTTTTATGAAGCTGTTTTTCAAAACCTCTGGCACTGAGCTATGGACAGAAAAAAACCCTGGAAGCTTCAATAATATATAACACAGTGCATTTGAAGAAGCTTTCTGAATTGTTTCTTCCTTGCCTGTAAATCTTCCCATCAAATCCCTTTTATCTGCCCATTGCTAGGCACCAAGTAAGTAAAGCTTCTTGCTTTCTCTGCTGCATGCCTATAAATGGCTACTGCCTATTTTTTTTTGAAAAGACAAGAGATCACTTTGTATAAGGTCCAACACAGGCAGGAAAGAATAGGTAAAACCATGTGATCTCTCACGCAGCTTCCTTTTGTGTCATCCAACAGACTTAGCAGGAAGAATCATTTTGGTCTTTTGTGTGTAGATAAATGTGACAGGATTGAAATACAAGTCCATATCCACAATAGCTTCAATGCACTGTCCTTGAATACTGCAACAGATTTAATAACATATAGGACTGGATGGAAAAAGACTTATTTGTTCTTCTTCCATTAGCTTTACTCTCAATGGGATCCAAAGCTGGATGATTCCTCTCCTCAAACTTTAAGGGGTTGTTTTACTGTTTTCGCATACTGGTCTGCTGCTACTGCACAAGTGGATGCCACCACTTGATCTTACCTCTGAGCTGAAGGATCAATGAGAAGAGTTAGCAAGAAGTTGTGTGTGCTGTGTTAGACCTCGTTATGAGTGTGCCCCATATCCTGGAAATCATAACCTTTTATGGAACAGATCAATTTCAGCAAGAAACAATTACATGAGGGAAGTTAGAACATGTGTTTGCCTGTTGGTAGGTGTGGGTGCCTGAGTTTCACCTACTGCCTACTGTCTCAAATTTACTCATTTGAAATAATGTTGGTGAAAAAAGGAAGATTTATCCCTTCATAGGGAACACAGAAGTGCTGATTTCAATGGTTGCTCTTTGTCTGTCTATTATGCAGTCTCTTCCACCTCTGTTTTCTCTGTGGGTGCTTACTAGGGAGCAACATTATGGATGCTTCCCAGCTGAACCAGGGGACTGTGGAGCTGGGGCTACCTAGTGATGTCAGCACAGATGTAAAACGGTGGTGTTCATTTAATGAAAATTGTTTCTTTAAATACACATTCCTGTGCTTCAGCTGACCTCTGGAAGTATTCTAATGGTTTTTTACATGTAAGAATCTAAGCATAGCAAGTTTTGAATTCTAAAAAATTCCATTCAGCAGATTCCACTGTCTCTTTGCTACATCTTGTACTGTTTGATTCTCCTATTAATGAGAAAGAAATCACTTAGCATTGTTAATTCCTTCGTTTTATGACTCTTCAAATCATTGAATAGTAAGAACCCATTGTGTTCCTTGTGGTTGTTCTGGGTAATAATACTCCTAATAGTTATTTGTATAATATTTTTTTTTATAAATTCCTCACCTCCACCCACAGTTTTTAATGCTTGGATGACTTGGGAAGAAGTGACTCACCACTGTCAGGCTAAACATTTTATAATAACTTAACAACTTATGAACTTCTTAAGCTTTAAATACTTGGTGGCTAAAAGTTTTCTGCTTATTCTCTCCTGCTTTTATGTTTGATGAAATCTCTCAGATGGCCCAGCTCTTTGTGGGCCTAATATAAAACTGAAAAGTGCTCATGACTAGATACGCTTTTAAAAAATCATGGATGTGGTATAAATGGATGTTTATGCAGTGATTTTAATCTGGTTGCATCATCTCAGATGATGAGTGTAGGAGGACCAAAGCCTGAGACGGGAGTGTGCAACTGTGGACCTGCAACAGGGTAATGAAAATACCACAAGAGTGCCATGGGAGCAGGGTTAACTACAAGAAGATGGGTGGGTGGGTTTAGGACTTCAACCTTTTTCCTCCTCTCATTCAGTTCACACTTCAATTTAAAAAAATATTCATAAGTTAGGTTCTTTTGGTGTGTTTTGTTGCTGGTTTTTTTTATCTTCTTAAAGAAAATTGTAAGAATATAGTAAACTTTGGTTGTGGATGGGAAACAAAAACAAAACATCAAGTCCACTACATTGGTCTGACTAAAGCCTTCAGATTTCTTAGCTGTCAGATTCACCAGAAACTCTGGTCTGACATTGCATACTAACTGGCCTGGGCTCTTGGAAAGCTGTGTGATCCTTTTGATAAAAAAACTCTAAAATAGCTATGTTTCTCTTGCATTAGGATTTTGCTTTGAAAATCTCATGTTGTGGTCATGTCTTTTATTCTCATTTTTGTTCTGCCAGGAAAGCCTAAAGATGAATGGCTTTTGGGGCTCTCTATATAACTTTGTTTGATCTCTCCATTGCAGTAAGCAAGCCAAAAAGGTCTTGGCATGGTTTCTCTTCCCGTTTCCTTCTTTTGGCAGCAGTACCTGGTTGGAAGCAGTGGAAACATCAGATTTGGTTTCTCTTCCCAGCCATGCTCTCTATCTCAAGGCCTAAACATTGTGATTCAATTTGTTCTACCTCTGCCTTTCTCCTCTTTACACCATCCCCTCAGGGAAAACGACCAAACAGCTGCTGGACCTCTGAAGGATAGGATACCAGTACTCACACAAACCACAGGTCACTCATAAACAAGGAAATATTGCCTTTATTTTATAGCCCTTTGCTGTTAGATTTCTATTGTGCAGCTCTACTATGAGAATCGGAAGAGTACTAATAGTATGATGCAGGGTTCTGCTGTGACAACAGTAATCTGGAGCAAGCTCCTTAAGGATGACTTATGAAATGGTGCAAAATTCATAAAGCAAAAGACTGCATTATGTTTAGAGCTGAAATGAACCCTGCACCTTCCCATCATTTGGAGTATTTGGGAAAGGAAATTAAAAGAAAAAGAACCCTATTCTGGACTGAAACATACCTTCTGAAATACTTGTAGAAAGAAGAATCTGGAAAAAAAGGTCTGGAAGTTTGGAAGCTTGGAAATTTGAAGTTTGGAAGCTTGGAAATTTGAAGTTTGGAAGCTTGGAAATTTGAAGAATTTGGATTCTTGCACTACATTCAAAGGCTGGGATTTAGTTCAGCTGAGGTCTCTGGGCTGCCAGGTTTATGATGGATGGGCAGGACAGATGTCCAAAACTCCTGAGACTCCTTGTTCTGTCTGGGATCTTGGGGAGCCTGGTAAACATTTCACCTTGCTTTGGAAGCACTTGCCTACTTCTACTAATTGCCTCATTGTTTTCTACTCTGTTTTCTTTTTATCACTGTAGTAAATACAGCCTACGCAAAGATCTCTTTTGCAGTCCTTTCTGAAAGGAGACCTCATTACTGAAAGCTGGTTCTCTGCTATTTGCAAAACTTTAACACTGTAGCGATCTATAAACGATCAACATCACTCTCGTCTCAGGTGAAAAAAAAATCCTGTTTGATGATTGACCTTCCTAGGAACAGAAGCTTCTCCATAAAAACATCCAATCTATTGGTTTCCAGCTGCTGCTAGGTAAAAGTCCTTATCAGAGCACACAAGAGAGACCTAGTTGCACTGGCTGCTTAGCTCAATGAACATATTTCTTAGAATATTCCCTTGATTAGTATGAACAAATATGGACATAATGTGATTGCATTTCTGGCCCTTTGAAGTGAAAGGGCTGGATTTCATCATTGACAGGATTTACTGAGTAGAAGTCAAGTAGTTATATGTAAAAAAAACCCAACACAACACTTCAGAGTTTAGACTTATTTTGTTGTCTACCTGCTCTTTGAAGAGGAGTATATGGTGTAGGGTCAGAAAGCCTTTCCCTTGGCAGGCAAATGGCTTGCTTTCTCACTTGTACAAATGGATTCAGTGTGTGTTCAGTCTGCATAATGTATTAACTCCATTAATCAATTTAATTTCCCATTAATAAAGTAGCTGTTGATTGACTAGCAACACCTCATACTGCAGTCAGATTTTTGAGGTTGGAACAGAAGTGGCACATGGCAGGAGAATATCCTTGGATATATCTGGCTGAAATCTAATCCTTTTGACACTTAATTTAAATGGCATAAACTTCTTGACATCACTGAACTGGGCTGTGACTTTACAGTGTCTCCCAGCAGTAGACTGAGATGAGACTTCTCAGCCTTGGCATCGTGCCTCTTGCTCTGATAGTAGCCTGCTGCAAAAAAGTACACTGAGAAGATAGTTTTTTGCTATGCTGGCCCAGTTGAGTTGGCCACTCGTTAAAAGCAGGAAGAGGCAGCAATGAACCAAGACCCTCCCCACCTGTACAAGGAGAGAAGATCGGTTTATTCTTCACTTGGAAATGCAGATTTTTGTCTGTGGGCAGCCTTTGGAATAAGGAGACTTCTTGTTCCTCTTTCTCACCAAAAGATGTCCTAATGGATATACTGAAGTCTGTCTCAGCAGGTTCAAAACAATGTGGAAATCTGAACATAGTAGATAATTACATTCTGTTATCACAACTTATTTTTATTTCCTGCTCTGTCCAAAACAGCTAAAAGGAAAAAGAATGCATTTCCCTGTACTTTTAAAAGAAAACGATTACAGCTACTGGTATATCTGAGACTAAAGTGAGAAACAGCCATTTGAGAAACAGTTGTAATTAATGCTCACTTGTTCTTGCCTTATGAACATTTCCCACCCCCAACATCCACACACCTACACATGCAGCCATCCTTCCCTAGCTCTTATTAAATTCTGTCTTCTGGTGAAATGCTGTATATAGTAGGATATAGAGCATGAATCTAGTAGGACTGTACTTGGTAATCCAGTTCTGGGTTCTTTGTTTCTTATCCTTTATTGCTCTATTTTGTCCTTATTGAAACTCCAATATGTTGCCTGTATTATTTTATATTCCCCAAGTCTGACCTTTATTAGCTGTGTATACCCAGCAGTTACTGACTCTCTGTTCTGTTCCTTTCCTTCAGAACAGAAAGTTTGCAGTTTCTGTAGACTTCAATGCACCATTTACAGTGCATCATTTAGTCCTGCAAATTCTTGATTGCAGTAATCCCCTGGCTTTGCAATATTAGGACTTACATGAAAGCATCCCATGAGGACCACGTAGAATGCGTTTTTCTAGATTGAAGTTGAATAAAATCCTCACTCTTACCTCTAACATGAGAATGAATGTGGTTGGTCTTCAACTGGTTGGTGAGCCCCTAGATTAATTCTCTGTCATTTTGTATAACTTTACATTTTGTACTTTTTTGTTTCTGAAAAGCAATTCAAGTGGTGATCTAGGTTATACAATATTATTCAGATTCAAAACTACAGCAGATGATGTTGGGAGTTCAGATATTAAATGGCTGACACACTGGCAATAATGTTTTGTAGATAAGTTTAAGGAGCAAACCTAATTTTAATTAAAATAAATTATGGCAAAATTGGAGTTTTTCATTACTAATTGTCCAAAAAATGACGGGACATTCTGAAACTTTGGGTTTTGCACAACAGCTCTGTCCACTGGTGTCCAGTAGGCACATCCCCATCAGTAAATACAGTAGGCTGTATTTACTACATCAATTACTTTAAGCTAAGGTTTTTGTTTCAGTCTCTGAATTTACACTGTGTGGAATCAGTAAATGTTGGGGAAAATAAGCAGAGGATAAATGCTGAAAGTGTTCCATTGTTGCAAAGCTGAGGTAGTATATCTTTACAATAAGTCAATACAGCTCAAGAGATTGAGGTTACACTGACATTACTTACTCTCAGGTGGCTGCATCCGTGTCAGAGCTGTGTTCACTTGTTTATGAATGAAACGGAGATTTCTGGGGCTCTCGCTGTCCCTGCTGTTAATGAGCTGAGCTCTTTTGTGATGGCTTCTCTCTCTGGTCCCAGTGGAGGATTAGGGGAGAAACTGGAGCAGGTGGCTTTGCAGTCATGTTTGTTTCCTTCTCCTTGGAAACATGAATATGAAAATGGTTAACTTGTACTTTTTGAGCTGGCCTGTGTAAGTTAAAAGTTCTTAACTACATGCAAAAATAAAGAGTGTTTTCAATTTTATTTTTTAATTGACAGCTGAATTCTTATGAGCAAGCTGCTCAAGAGAACTTGCTTGGACAGATAGAGGCTGACTTTGATGCCTTGCAGTGGCTACCTAAAACAGACATTAGACAAAATTAAGAGAATAAAAGTGGGTATTTATTGAAGGCCTTGAACAGGTACAGCTTGCACAGTCAAAAGCCTCCAAGCGGCTCCACCCAAGAGGCACGATGGTCATGAGTTTTTCAAAGTTGTAAGTTTGGTCCACTTACATATCAGGGTTAATCCTCCAATTACAGCTTCAGGTAATGAAGTCATTTACTCCAAGTTTGCCCCCATCACAATTCACTGTTTACATTTCTCAGGGCCTGAGACAATAAGGTGTCCTTGAGTTTCAGGCCTAGAGAGGAATTGTTTTGTCTGAATAAAATGGGAGAACGGGATCTGAAAACTGTAAAAGCTAAATCTTAAGGCATCACCTTGCTGGGCAGGAATATTAGCAGAGATATCTGAAACTCTTCTTAAAGAAGAAGGGTCAGGGGTTTTTTTGGGGGTTTTTTTTGTTTGGTTTTTTTGGTGGTTTTTTTGGGGTTTGTTTGTTTTTTTAGTCAGACCTGTGAGTTTTGATGTTGCTCTCTCAGAAGAAGTTTTGTTGTCATTGCCTGTAACTAATTACAGTTCCCCTGCAGTTACCTGCACACACAAGTTGTTCGTAAAGCTTGTGCATGGATCTCATATCATATTGACAAAGGCCTCTTAAACTGCCAACCTCAGCTGTGCGCTTAGCATACCTGGTGAGCTGAGAACTCATGACTTTATTCAATTTTTTTTTCTCTGTGCTTTACAGTTTGATGTGTATTCATTTCATGTTTTCAGCTCTTCTTCCCAAGAGCTAAAAAACTTAGTAGGAAAGAAACAAGGAACATGAAAGATGCTTATGCAAGGCCTCAGCTGTAGTTGTGATTATGGCACTAGATTAATAATATAATAATGATATAATGAGGTGGCACTGCCACAAAAGTATACCCACATCCATTCATCAGATCTAGTGAGGGAAATAGAAGAAATTGTGGAGATGGCTCCAGCAAGAATGTTGCTCATTATTATGTCACTGGAGAAGCTGCCTCTGTGGGTCAACAGCTTGTGCTATGAAGAGATAGCTTGAGTCTTGAAGGTATCTGTCCAGATTTGAAGACCACCATGGTATCTCTGTGCTCATCTCCTGCATAATGCAGCCCATGCTGGAAATAACTTCAGTTTGAACAGATGTAGTGCATCTCCCAAGCCTGCCTCATTGTCTTCCTCTCCCTGAAGGCAGTGCCCTCTACTGCCTGTCTTCCTTGGTGGAGTTTTCCTTGTAAGCCAGGAAGAGCCTTTATAGTCTTCTCTTCTCCTCAAGCCCTGCTCCTCACTGGTGCAGCTGCCTGGCTGGAGAAAGGCTGGGGTGTAGGGCTGAGTCCTGCTATGCTGTGGTGAGGAGGAACAAAACTGGGATACAAGCATTAGGCAGAGATCTCAGTGGCACTGCTGCTGGCAGCACATGATGATCCTATGCATGTGACAACCCTTCTCTTGGCAGTAGGACTTCTGTAGGCATGTGGTGGTTATTCAGGATGTGGTGAGTATTTGTTATCCCTTCAGATACAAAATAGGCACACTACTGCTCACTGCAGGGTGCTGACCTGTGCAGCTCACTGCTGTGCTGGTGTCCTGCTTCAGGTTTATGTTTGGATTTTGTTGTCTGCTTTGTAGTTGCCATTGTATTAATATTAATGTTATTTATTAAGGAAAAAAAATCAACAAAAATAACTTGGGTCACCAAGTCTTGTCTCTCTTGACTGCAGGCAGACAGAGAAAGAAGAGATGTTGGTCTGGGGAACGTCTGCTTCTCTGGCTTCACAAACACCCTGTCTCATGCAGGGTCGCTTTTGGTAATGAGGGTCAAGATTCACTTCTGTCTAGAGCACAACAGTTCATAAGGATTTCACTATCCAGATAGTCTGTTAATTTAAATGCTAATAAGGTTCCTGTTTTGTTTTGAAATGTAGAGAGGATCTTTCTTCTTCACCCTTTAATCCCCTTTCTCCTGTTTATAATCTTCCTTTAGCAGTTCAGTCTGGTATTGCAGATAGGAAACACTTGATTTAGTCAGGGTCAGAGTATCTTCTAGGTGTACATTTCAGGGTAGTGTGTGCTGGATGTGAGTGGTTCAAGCATGATCAGGAGAACTCTCTCCACCTCGCTGGTCTTGTTCCATCCAGTACATTGGCTTTTGTCTTGCTTTCAGAGCTCTAGTACTGAGAACAAAAGCCTATTCTACACAGAGAGCCCCTTATGTTTTACCCAGACAGTGTGCTACAAAGACAAATGCACCTTTAAGGGCTCCACAAGTAGCCACTGGGGACTTGCTGTTCTAAGAGGGCAAATATAAGATAACAGCATAGTTTCCATGGGAGCCTGACTCCACTTAGGAAAGGATGGTACCTTCCCCACAGTGTTGACCTGGACCAGAAATAGAAGCAGGCTGCCTCTGTGTACCACGTGGCTTTAATGACTTCATAACAATGACATGAGTAACCCTGTGAGTATGCTGTAAGATGGTGAGAAGCTGGGGATAGTGCTGTATATGGTCTTCTCATTACGTATTCTAGATGCAGAAGGTAACAGGACATGAGTCCAAAAGCATTCAATTTAAATGAGGCCCAGGTCTTTTATATTACTCTGATGTGTGTCTTGGGAATATACATTAGAATTGTTAGAAAGGAAATTAGAAAGGTCTTGTTAATATTATTTGTTACCATTTTACTCATTACAGTGATCCAGAGGTTCCACTTTATGTTGGCCCAATTTGATCATACATGTGCTTGCACTAAAAAAAAAGTACATGATATCACAGCCTCAGATTATAGCCTGAACCAATGATAGCTCTATTTTGGTTTAGGGACAATTGCTGTCCTCCTTTTCAAGTAGTAAAAGTGGTTAAACCCTTTGGGGCATAGTGATGCTCTTCAAATTATTTGCTACGTGCACATTCATGCCCAGGTCCAAGGAACTTGGAACCTGGACCCTTCAGGTATCCATGATACAGGAGAACCACTGAGCTAACCTCAGAAATGATGGGGGAAAAGACATAAAGGAAAGTTTTGAGTGCAGCTATCTTGAGTAACCCTGAAGAGACTAGATGAGACAGTCTTTTTAAACTGTGTGCTGACAGATGCCAATGAAGATGAAATCTCCTGTTGTGTGACACTCTCAAACCTGGCAAATGGGTCTTGGTGTTCCTTGTCAGAGAGCAGAGTTTCTATAATAGATACCAGGCTCTACTGCCAAACCTTCTTCCTAATAGAACAATCTGCAAGATCCCAAATTTTGGGGAACTGTTGAGTTCAGAGAGAGTAGCAACACAGCTGAAAGTGTTATGTAAACAACATATGTTAGATGTCTGATGTGTGGAGCTGATTAAAGTGCTAGAAAACTGCATAGAACATAGGAGCCCAGTTTCCCATTTACCAGTGCAAAACAAGAACTAAAAGGCAGAAAAGTGAATCTCTATTGAACTTGAAGTGAGACTATCTTTTTTTCTTATAATTGTTTTTTTTCCTGTAGTTTTGTATGGTTTTTCTCTCTCTCTTTTTTTTTTGTTTCTATTTTTTAAAAATTCTATTCTGTTGGATGTTTGCATCAAGGAAACTAGTATGTGAGTTGTATTTGAATGAGATGGTCCAGTCAGAACATAAGCTCAGTAATTAGACTTGGAATTTTCTAAAATAGCTTCTGCAATTAAAAACATAGCCATCAGGCCTAAGCCAGTTGTCTAGGTACCCACCATAGCTAGAAGAGGGTATTCCATGAGGGTAACTTGCCCTTTTCAGAAAGACTTTTAAAATGAACAAGATGGTTTGTCATCCAAAGGTGATTTTTCTCTGTCTTTGTTAAAGAGAAGACTTTGGATGACTTTACATAACTTTGATACCTTATATATACACCTTATGCTCACCCTTTATATAGTCAGAATTAACTGAGAGAAGTCTTGTCCGAAAGTGTCTAAGAAGCCTATTTTTGAGCTTGTCTGTCTGTCTGGGCAGAACTAACCACAGAGCAGTGCTGGCCATGCTGCTGCTGATTGAGTGGCTGTTTTACAGTCCAGCCTCACTAGGCCTTCTGCAGCCTGGACAGGACCCTTTGCTTTTATGGCACCCAACAGTGAGTTACTGCCACAGCACTGAAAAATCCTTTGCAAACTGTTATTCTTCTCAGTCTTGACTTGAGTGTTCTCAACTGATTGCAGTTTGTGCTTTGTCTTCAGATTCATATTCAAGCACTGTCGCATTTGCTGGTTTTCTCATGAACTGTGCTGCTGGTGCTCTGACAACTGAGTGCTGCCTTGGTGGTGGCATTACTGCAGGGCATTTATGCTGTGCCTGCAATGACGGCCTGACATTCAAAGCTTGGCTTCATCCAGTTGCTTGAGGGGGGATGAGAGTGAATTCTTGCCTTCAAGCTGCAGCCTTGATGCCAAATCTTTTAAGGAAGCCTGCATCTCGGATGTGAGGACTCCCCTTCTTCCTACTCATTAGGTGGTAGGATCTGCTAGAGTGGTTTGACTTTTATAATGCCACAGGCAAGAGTTGCTGCTGCTTTTCACATTTTTACCTGGATCATTGACATTCTGCCTCTTTGCTTTTGAGACTCTATTAGGTATTGGATTCAGGAGGAGGCTGTAAGACACAGGAGCATGCAGACTGCTTTCCAAATCAGCCCTGATTAGAGATGAAAAATTAACTTCTCTTACACATAATATATATTTATGAAAACATAGTCTATGTGTAAACATTACCATTTTTACCAACTTATTATAATCCAGTCAAAGCAGATCATTCTTAGTGTGTCTATTGTTAAACATTCCTGCAGTTTTAAATTTTTGAATGTTTATTTTCTGTGGGTGGGCTTTTTGCTTTCTTATTTTTATTTTTTTTTTCCCTGACTTGTTACAATTGATCTTAGTGCCTTATTTCTGATACCTAGCACTTGTCCTGCAGAGGAGAGAGACAGAAATAGAATGTCAGATCCCTGCTTGGCTGGGAAGGCATTTGTTCCCTTGCAGTGATGAAGAGGGTGACAGCTACTCAAATGGTGCTGCAAGCAGACATGTGAGGGAAAACCCAAGCCAGCTGTCATTGCAAAGGCACAATAGCAACCTTATGCACCAGAGCAGCATAAAGAACTAGAAAATGATTCAAAAATTCAGGCATTCCCTCCACCCAAGTAAAAATCCCATGTAAGTATGTGGCTCTAAATGAAAACTTAGCCTGATCCTGGGCTCTTTGGGGTTACAGGCCTCCCCAGTGAGCTAGCTTGCTGCCTTGATTCCTCCCTTTGCTACTTCATCCCACTCAAAGGAGAGGAAAAAGGATTTTCTCCCTTTCAAGTTTCCCACATTCTTCTTTGGCCAGTTAAGTCTTTAATAATTCCCCATTTCTTCTTACTTAATTGCTACCTTTAATAACCCATAGAGATATGGTTTTGGGTTTTTTTGGGGGGGTTTTTATGGTTTTTTTTTTGGTTTTGTTTTGTTGGTTTTTTTTTTAATGCTGAGACCCAACATAATTTTAGACCATAAATAATATTTTTGAAAAATTTTTCAGAACTGTACTCTGGATTACTTCTCTACCTGTTTTCTTGTGATCATTCTCTTTAGCCCCACACGGCATGTGCTCAAAGACAAAATGAAAAGTTGCTAAGTATCACCCTTTCCTCTTGTATTAGCATTTAGAACACATTAATATATTTTGAGTCTACAAGTGGCCTCACAGCTTATGTCTTTTGAGCATTTACAAAGAGAAGGAACTTCTGGAACTCACGTCTTTGAGCTGTAGAAGTTGTGCTGAATGATTTGTGGGTTTGTTTTGTGTAAGGTGGTCTGTGATGGGATCTGTGAGAACCGTTTTGCAGGACTTCCAGTGAATCGTGCACAGCTCCACTCACTATCCTCTGTGCTAATCGTGCCTAGTCCTAGACATAAGGCCAAAAGCTGAAATTCACCTCTGAGGTGAAGAAATACCTAGAATGGTTTTACTGGAGCAACAAGAAGCAGAGGTGGCCAGGCACTCCCTTGTGTTGGAGATCTCAGATGGGGGCATCGTACTGTGGGAGTGAGTGGCAAATGGATTTTGGGGAAAGTAACACTCCACCAGTCCTGGACCTCTGAGACTAGCACTGGCTGTGGCAGTACTTCAGTACCTGTCACTGATGCTATTTGCAGGGTTTGGCAGTAGGACTCCTCAGAGACCTAAGAAAATGTTGTGAGCTTCTCTAGCTGTTGCTGTGTATTTTCAATGGGGCCTTTGGGACTGCTATCTTTCAAAACTTTCTACCCTCCTTCCAGTAGCTCGGGAACCTAGAGCCCTTTTTGCATCTTGTTGTCATGACTGCTCTTCAACAAGCCTTTTTGCGTGCTATGGTACAATGCCTGGAAGCGCTTAAAGAGGGTACAGGTAAAAATGCAACCAAATAGTAAATGCAACAGGAATTTTGAGGTAGCTGCAAAAGGTGTCAGAGAGTAATGAGCCCAAGTTCTCAATCGTACGAGCACCTTTGGACGCTCAATGACAGGTTGCTGGGGTTAGGGCTGTGTTACAGTTTGTGTTATAATGCTTTGAGGTCCCACTTGGGAACCAGTGCACAACTGTCCAAGACAGCATCAACACTCCCAGATTGATGTCCCCATCCCACACACAAAGGAATAGACTCTGTTCTGGTTTAATCCAGGTGAAAATTTGTCAAAGACTTTCCCCTGCTGTAATTACATAAGGCTAAGTAAAGTATATATTTGAGCTCCTCACAGGCCAGGTCCTGGCAGAGGCACTGTCGATTTTCATGCCTATTGAAAATCATCAGACAGCTTTCCTGATGGCATAAAATAGCTGCTCTCAAAGCACTGCCCTACCTAAATTTGCTCAGCTTGTGTCATGAAAGGAACTGGTGCACAATGGTCTGTTTCAGCCATTGTCAGTGAGGGGAAAGTTGAATTGCGGATAAAGTGTATGAATGAGGAGTTGCACAAAATCATTGTAATCCAATATTTGTTGAGTGGTGCTTGTGTGACTTTTGTTGGGTGGTGTGTGTGTGCAAAAGGCTTGCAGCCCCAGTGAGATTTTGGATTAGTTCTGTACTATCAGGAGGGCCACTGGCATCTGGTCTGAGAAGCAGAATTTCTGTGTTGTGTTTATCTTCTCTTTGTTTGGTAAGCAAACAGAGAAATTTTAAACTTTGCTGTATCCATGTGGTTTTCTCATGGCTAAGAAGCAGCAGAACAGAAGGTTCAACAGACTGTTTCTTCCTGCTGTCAGATAACAAGCAAGGGCTGGCTATACACAAGGAGATGGGGCTGGGGTCAGCTTGTACTCAAAATTGCATTTGTTAGGTCCCTGAGTTAAGACAAACCAAAATCACTTCTAGTTTTTTGGTTATAAGATGGGGAGAAGATGGATTTGTTCTCATAAGACTTAATGCTAAGTACTGCTAGAAACTATTCTGCCTTGGGAGCATTTTTTCACCCTTGTCACTAAATGATTTTTTTAGTTCCGTTTCTTAAAGCAATTTTATGCTTTGATAAAATATAGTAATTTTTCTATGTTGTATGTAGTAGAGTAGCTACTCTTAATTAGACCCAATATATTTTGTTGCCTCCCTGTCCTTGCTGCAACACAAAACACTAAAAGCAATTAGTCTGCAGTATGGATGAACTGATTAGCTTTTCAGTTTGGGGAACAGATACATTTTAAAATGAGAGGCTCTGGAGGCATGTCTCCCTCCCTAGTAAAAATGCTGACTAATACTCAAAACAGCACTTTGCTCCTACTTTCTTTTCTTTCTTTTCTCTTTNCTTTAATTTACTGTGCAATTTAACAGAGCCATTCAAATTCACTGCATTTGATTTATCATGTGCTCTGTTCCACCTGGGCAAAATAGAACTTTGCAGAGCAGGGGTTCATCATACAGTGAACAGGTAGTAACCCTTCTTGGTGGAGGGAGTAGTGTGGCTTGGGGCAGGAGGGCAGGAGAGAAATTAGTCATCAGAACCCCCACAGTGTTGATTCTGCACTCCCTGCTCTCTGTCTGCAGTGGCTGCTGAAACAGCTGCATATTGCAGAGCAGCACAAAGAGGCATGAGCAGCCTTTTTGAGGGAGACCCAGGCCAGCTCCTTGCTGCTCCTGCTCTGGACTGTGCTGTGCAGCTTTGGATAAAAGGCACAATTAAGTCCTGGCATTATTCTGTAACTTAAAAATGGTTAAAACTCTGCTAAAACCCAAATTTAATTAACTTTGTTTTAAACAAAAATTATTGCAAAACCTTTATCCAGCTGAAGCTTTATCTGCCAAGTTTCACTGCAGACTATGCATTTGCATAGCAGAGTTTTACACACTCCTGAAATTTGTGGTCTGCAATGGGAAACCTGACAGACTTGGTTATATCAGCATTGACAGACATTCAGTATAATTGGAAGTACTGTCCCGTGCCAAAAATTGTATCCTAAGAGCTTAACAGTTTTTTATATTTTTTTTTTTAAGGTTTTGGGTTTGTTTTTTTTTCTTCAGGTCCTTGTACTTCAGTAGTGGAGGTTGCACCTGAATTTATAGCTGGGCTATACATGGCTATGAATTCCAAATACCACCTCCTGCATCCTCTACCCATGAGCTTGGGGTGAGAATGCAGCCCTCCAATTTAAGAGTAATGCCCAATTTCCCAGCATGGCCTTGTGTATGTGAGCAATGGCCAAGGACATTTTAGAGCACCCCGTTTCTCAGGTCAAGCAGTATGATGCCCTTTGAAAATCCCTATGTCAGGGAAGAAAGGCAGAGGAGAAGGTGGGAGGGATACTCATGTTTCACAAAGTCCACAAACTGTAGCCAGACTCAAAAGTGCTTAAGTACAAGCTGACTGCAAAAGGAATTCAATATTCCATTCTCCAGAGTGAATGACGCTGATCAAAGAAGCTGTGTCTGAAAAGACAAACTCTCTCCTGTCCCCTACACTTCCAGACTTGAAGGAAAAAATATAAGAAATCACTATGTTGCAGGAACTGCCAACCCTCATTTCTGTGGGAAAGTATCTTTTTTCTTGCCAGCCTTCTTTCCTTATATCAAAGTAGTGTTTATTTTTATAAAGGGAAATGCTTAACTTTACTTGCACTGTAAAACTGGCTTCAAAAAGGGTAAGACAAATACAGAGTAGAAAAAAACCCACTAAGAGCTGCTAAAAAGCTCTAAACAGAACTGCAAGTGCAACTTCTGGAGGTAGAGGAGAGGAGAATAGAGCACAGAAGGGCAAGTCTGTTTCTGCCTCTGAACTTCCAACCATGCATTGATACTTGTGCTTGTCTCCAGGCAGCTGCTGCTGTTGTTAGAGTCTGGTGAGACAGACCTCTGGTTTGACAGAGGACAGACATCATGTTGCCTTACCCTTGTAAATGGGAAACAAGATGTTGTTCCCTGTTGCAAGGAAAAGTCCAGGTGCACTGTGTCACGGTCCTGCCCTTACCATCACTCCCCTGAGGACTCCTCCTGCACACTTGGCTTTCAGCTGGTAAAGCTGTTAGTGCTGAGTCCCTTCCCAGGGAGAATTCTGCTTTCCCTGCAGAGCAGCTGCTGCCTGGAAATGCCCTTTGTGCCTGTGGGTCACCTCTGTGCTGGCTTCAGGTGAATGTTTTCCAGCTCCTCATCCCTGCATGTGACAGGAGAGTATAGAAAATGCTTTTGTGCAGGGAGACACAGAATCCTCCAGGCCTTCAGAAGGATCCTCAGAGACATTTACATTCTAAACACCAAAGCTGAAAATATAAAAGTGTAAAACTGCATCAAATCAAATAGTTGTAATTATAGCAAGTATAGGAGACAAAACCCATTGTCATTTTATCTCTCCAGGGACTCCACTTTTTGTTTGAGCCCTATTATTGGTGATGTATGAAGTCTAAAATTATAATAATTAAAATTATTATAAAATCTTGGGGATTGTAATTTTTTTTTAATAGCTGGGAACAGCCTGTTCATTACTGAAGCAAAAATTTGGCTTTAAATTCCCATCAGTTTAAAAGATAGCAGGAGGGGGTGTGTTGATGTGAATACAGTGAGCATGCCTGAGGGCTGGGTCCCCTTTTACCTCTCTCAGGCATCAAGAGGAAGGGAACTGAGGTGAAGGACAGTCCTGAACAGCAGGCTGGAAATGTGTTGCTGCTTGAACTTCTGGGAACCTGCTGGTGACTTTTGCTTTGTGAACGCTAGGTAGATGGCTCCTGCAGCCCAAGACTGACATGTGGGAGCAGGCAATACATTATTTTCATTTTCTGGAAAGATAGGCTGAGGGTGAAAAATTGAAGAGAACCACTAGAGGCATCAGCAACTGGAGCACAGGAGCCCTAGACGTCAAATGTGCCTTCCGAGTTACTTTACATTGTGTTTTGTGCTGCTTCTTGCTGCAGAGTCCCATTTCATTCTCATGGCAGAAGGTGGGGTGTCTCTTGCTGGGGCAGCAGCCTCTGCCAAATGTGGCTGCAAATCTCAACGAGTTGACTCTGAACTTACTAGGTTGCCAGAGCTCAACTGGGTAGCTCAAAGAGAGAACATATTGAATGCCTGATATTCAAAATACTTTTCAGATTGGCGCAACTTCTGGGATGAAATGGCCCCAAAATGTCAACCATGTCAGTTCTGTGTCAGAAACAAATGAAAGCTGAGATGAGTCTTAGTTTTGGGCACCAATCCAAAGCTGTAGGAGAGAGGAGGAAATCTATACCATAGATTTCAAAGAGCCCATATGTCTCATCTAGGACTCAGTGTCTGTCATTTGCTGGATCAGGCCCACCTGAGTGAAAAAGCGACTAGGAAGCAACAAGGGGATGGAGAAGAAGAGGAGAAAGGGAAGGGAATCAGAGAAACACTGATAAATTCTATTTAGTGAATAATACAATACATGTAGTAGTACAATGGCCTTTTCTGCAGGCAGATTATCCCAGTCAGAGTCTTTGCTATATNAGAGAAAGGCGGGCTGTACAGCAGCAGTCAATGCTACCCTTTGTGCTGCCTGACATTTGAGGGACTTGTTATCAACGATTGCTGGCTGCTTTATCTAAATGTATCTCCCCAGCTGCCAGTCGCAGCGCTGATAGGCAGCAGGACTTGCCGATGGCCCCCGGCTGATACCGTGGCCGCCCAATTCACCCGCCAGCCTTGCTGCCAGGGGCAGGATGGCTTTTGTCACACCTCTGGCATACTGCATCTGCTCCCAAAGGGGAAGAAGGGCCATTTCTCCCTTCCCCCCGTCCTCCCTATACTTACCATCCTCTCCTTTGTTGTTTTAAAAGAGCAGGAAGGAAAAAGAAACAGTCCAAACAAGACCAAAATTTAAAAATAAAAAAGTCAGGAAAGTTGGGATGAGAAAGGGATGTTTTAGGGAAAAGAAAATTTACTTATTTTTTTTATTTGTCTTGTAACAGCTCTGTCGTCTGCTGCTCTGGCAGAAATTCCCATATATGTGCTTGCCTTATCCTGCTTTACCGCAAAAGAGTGATAAGAATAATATAGTGCTTGGCTGCTAGGTTGTCTCTTAGTGTAAAAAATGCCTGTCTAATATTTTTTGTTTGTACAACGTATATACTCGTGTCTATGTAATGCAAGGAGCTGTATGCACAAGTTTGCCTGCAATTACTATTAATTTTTATGACTGGAAGATGATGAATGGGCATAAAATAAATGTTAGCTTGTGCCGTCTCCTAAATCCTGGAGGTAGTATTTAAATGGAAATAAAAGTTTTGCAGTCCACTTCCATCCAGAAGCTATCTGACCTTAGGTGCAGATGCTGCTTAAAGCCTGTTCAATTATTCCTAAAGTGTAGCCAGTTATTGACACATTCTAAAGTACGAAAGCTCTGAATTTGTGTGGCCTCTTATTTCAAGAGACAGCTTAAATTGTTGCCTTTACAGCTAAAAAGGTTTTGAGGTCTGTGTGGAAATGTCAGCTCATAGGTTTGCAAGTATATTTACTCTTGCTGGGTGCTAATGAAGCCATTAAAAATGCAATATGGGAAAGCTGAAGGATTTCTTAAAATAACCATTTTCTGATGTCTGTGACTCCTTCTGGTGAAGCATTTGGAAAACAAAGTAACCTAGCACAATAATAGAGGGCACTGTATTAACTGATCTACTTTTAATGATTCTTTGCCAAAATCTGAAAGTAATTACAGCTCTCAAAAAGCAGATGATTCCAAGAGAGTAGAATAAATTCATATCTCCCTCATGTTCAGCTGTCTTGTTTTAATGTGTGCATTTAATTTCTACCTTGACCATAGTTGGAATGCACATAGTGAAAACTAGTGGTTGCAGTGCATTTTGAGGAAATTCAGGCCTGTTTGAAGCATAATTTTCTTCTTCAATCATTTACAGTTACTTGCATAAAAAAAACCAAGGAGGAGAAAAGTGAACATGTATGAGGGGTTGTTGCAGACTATAAAAATCCTTCAGGAGAACCAGAGCCGAAGCCCAAGTGACAATATATACAGTCCAGGTACCTATTCAACAGAAGAACAGCAAGATATTAATAAAATACAAGATTTGCCTTGGAAAAATGGCACATTTGAATGTTAGTGCTTCAAATGTCTAAGGTCAATATGGAAAATGGTGAAGGGTCTTTGATAAAGCTCTGGCTGAGAAAGCATCATGTTAAGAATCTAGTTCACAGGTCAGACCTGGAGACCATCACTCAGCTCTGCAGATCCCTGTTTTGAATGGGTCATGAAATTCTTTGTGGAGCCATTGCTACTGTTCTGTACAAGAAATAGAACAATTTCACTATGCAGTGTGGAGTGATCTTAACCAGAAGCTGTTCTGCCTAGCTTCCTTTATAAGTTATCCAAAATATAGCAGAAGTGCCTTTAATAAATAAGTATTATGCAGCACAGGGTGTCTTTGCCTTTCTGCCTGACAGCACTGAGTAAGGGGAGATCATTCCACACCCCCTGATACTCCTCAGCCTTTTGCAGGTACGGACAGTACAACTCATAGAGCGTAAGCTCAATGTGCACGTAGTATAACCTTCCTGAGCATTTCTCTTTCTGAAGCATTAGGAAATCAATTCCTCCCAAGAGCATGTTTATATCAGTCTAAAATTCATTTCAGTTGAAATATTTATGATTTTGTGGGGGGGAGGCGGGAGGTCTGGGTGTTGAGTGTGGTCAGATCAAGTTAGCTTCAGCTGGCAAGGTTGACACAAGTAGTAATCTCTCTGTCCCTCCTCCCTTACCTAAATGAGCATTTATTCCAAGCCCTTTCTTAATGCTGTAACATAATTCATTAGGACAGCCTTAATGATCTGGTAATTAGTCTGGTGGGAGGGGGGTGAGGAGGGGAAATAGAAATGCTAGACAGAGAGAAAGTCGAGCAGGCTGGGACACCTTAAAGAGCCCTGAGAGAGCCTTTTGTCAACAAAATGGATTCGGCTTGCAGGCAGTAAAACTTTCAAATGACCTTCGTGTCAAAATATTAGGCAGCTATTTTTTGCTAGATGGTGGTTTCATAAACATAAAAAGCGCACATATCATTCAGAGTGTCATAAAATTTGTCTCAAAAATGTGGTGTTTCCTTCCCTCCTTTTCTTTTTTTTTTTTTTNGAATATCATCTCTGTGTGGCATGAGTGGAGGATGGGGCAAGGGGAATGGCATCTAATATCACAAACTTCTGCTTAGTCTGAGCATAAATAACAAAGCAGCTCATCTTTGTTCCAATGGTTTTAAGTGCTTGACCTTTCTTTTTAAGGGGTGGGGGAAAGTAAAATATATACCATAGTATACGTGCTAAAGACAGATATTAAAATGGTGACATTTTCACTTACAAAATTCAGGAAAATTACTTAGATATCCATAATTTATGGCAAAAGCTAGATGTTAATATTGCTCTGGGATTTAGAAGACAGATGTGATATAGTAAATACATCAAAGACAACAGCTCATTTCTGCAGAAGTGAAACATCAAAACAGTGGGCTATTTAAATGCTTTTTCTTCTGTGAAGTCTTAATTTCCAAGGTTAAATTTTGGCATGAATTTGGAGGGTAAAGGGATGACTGTTTTCCTCAAGGCAAGGAAATGATTACTTGAAGCATCCACTCATTTTGCATTGAGTTTGTCTTCAAGTTCCTTTCCTTTCTGTCCCCTGTCTAACAAGCCCCAGAGCAGTGGGACTTCTGTAACTTGGGTAAGTAGGAGAATGCTGATAAAGCATCACTTGAGTTGAACCATAGGAATGTGCAAGCAGAAATAACTGGGGTAAATAGTCAACTTAGTAACAGCAAAAACTATAAGGAGGTAGAAAGACGGAAAAATTGACTTACTGATCTGTTGTGGGCTTAACTATTTATTTCTCTGCCATCACATCAAACAATGGAGAAATGACAAGCTTTTCCTTCTCTGCCACCTGTCTTTCAACTGTATTTCCCCTTTGACCATCTGAACCATTTATCACTTGTAAACAGCCATTGCAGGTGATGTACTGGCAGCCAGGCCACTGCTGGGAGCCCAAATCTTCCTACAAGAAATGGCCATGATAGGTGGTCACAGAGCTTGAATAAGGAAAAGCCAGGGCTGGGCTTAATGGACATCTAACCTAGCCGGCCACCAGCTTGTGATTGGGTATAATTGCTCAGAATTTAAAAGGATATTACATGAAGTATTTCTTATGTGGCTGGAAGTATCAGGACTGATCCTCCGACTTCCAGGTCCTAATAATTCCCCACCTCTTTGGTGTACCAAGCAGACTTGCCTGGGGCCAGTTAGTGGCAGAGGCTGGAGACTGGCTGGGTCTGTGCCCATGTACAAAAGGCCACAAGGGACTGGCTGTCTTGGGGATCTGCAGTTTACTGGGCTTTCCCTTTGAGATCTGAAAGCAATCTTTCCCACACAAAATGTGAAATGTAAATATGAATTCAAGCAAGGATGAGATGATGCCTGACTTCTCCTCACAGACCAGAGCAAACCAAGAAGTTTTACATGGATTTGTTTAACCCTGTGTAGTTTCACACTGCTCCTTTATCCACCGTGTGAAAAAAGAAAACACTTTGGACTTTTTCCTCTCCTCTTCTTTAATTATTCTAAAGTACTTTGCTAGTGTTATAGTGCACTGTCAGAGCTGAATATGGATCACAATCACCTCTGGAGGACAAGCTCTTGAGTTAACAAATGAGGTCCTTTTTAAAAATTTTTTTTAAGCCAACAGAAAATATAGACATGCTATAAAACACAGTGTGATATATGGGCATATATTCAGGAAAATTCCAGGTGTAATCAGTTTACCATGGGGCAAAACACTGGTGTTGCCCTTCATTGACTCCTGCTGCCTGGCGATGTTAAACCTACCAATGAAACTTTATTCCATGCTTCCTTGTTATTATTTTTTTCTTTCTTACTTACTTTTTCTCAGCTGCTTACAGAAGAGACAATTTGTTTCATCCTTTAACATATTCAGGATGATCCAGGCCCACCAATAAAAAACAACCAAAGCTCAGTAATGAAACTGGATCTGTTTATAGGGTTCAGTGCAATGTTTCTGGTACACAACACACCTATGATATGACCCCCCAAAAAGTATCTTAAAAAAGTGCTTTTTGCAGCGCAGTTGAGACTTGTAGTGTTCTATCACATGGATAACTGGTAAGGCTGTAATCTCTACTCTAGCTCTCCTTATTAGAAGGCTTAGGCTTTTTTTTTACATTCCTTTTTTTTTCTTTTTTTTCCTTCTACTTTTATGGAATATGTTTGCTTTTGTTCCCTAAACCTTGAGTTTGGAAAATTGATTGAAATTTTCTCTGCTGGGTGCCTGCTGCAGAGTAAAGTTCATCATTCTCAGGAAAAAAACAAGTTTTAGCAGGATTAAGGGAAAATTACATGCTAAATTCTAGCATCTTTTGTTTGCAAAGACCAGTCAAGACTGAAAGGCAGCATTTAAGATGGGTCTTACATTGTTTTTAGAGGGATATCTTCTGTATCTTTCTTTCTGCTTTGACAAATTTAACCAAATTCTTCTGTTTTTGAAAATCTGCAGCATGTATACATTCAATAAACATTTCTCAGGTGACAGGAAAATGTCTTAAGGAGAGGAAAAGTTAAGTTGGAGAGGAGAGGAAGGCTGAGAGAAGAGCTCAAAGGAGCTAAAATGCTGCTGGGGAGGAGGCTGGGACAGCACATGTAAGATCAGGCAGATTTTGAAGAATAAACAGGGGATGGAGCTGTGGACCTGGCTTGCCAGACAGGAATTGCCTGTGTTTATGTGCCTGAGAAATGAAGGAAGGAAGGACCTTGCTGAACGAAGAAGGATTGTGAGGGAGAGGTTGGATGGATTAGAGCAGATGGTCTTATGGTGTGTTGATAAGTACAGTTATCTCTGTACATCACAGCAAATGACTCTCTGCTCCAGGGTACCTGGAAAAGCACCTCAGGTCCTTGAGTTTAAGGATTTGTCTGCTACCAGAAAATAGCCATCACATTGATTGACAAAGCCTTCCACCCCTTCTGAAAAATCAAATTGAGTCCCAAATTAGTGGTTCCTTTTAGCTTAATATCCCCCTGACTTGCCTCTGTGTACCATGGAAGTAAATTAACTGTGAATTAGTGCCAGAGCCATAAGGAACTCACACAGAAGTTAATAGTTCTGCCTTCATAGCAGGGACTGAATAATGTGTACCAAAATAAGAGCTAGGTGAGTACATAGAAGAATACAAACAAATTATTGTAGATGTGTGGTCTGTGCTGAGGCAAGAGTTCCCAAGTCAAAATATACAATTATGTAATTTAGAGTGGTACCCTAATGCAGTGACAGTGAGGAAAGGCTCTGTAGGCATCCTTCATTCCACTGCGTCCTAACTCTGCTTTGCCCCAGAATAATGACCTTTAACTTACCCATTTTTTGAGATATATTTATCATTGCACTTTCCACCTATCTTCTGCACAGTGTTGAATGTCAGAATTCACTGTACACCTCAGTAGCAATATTATTTTTCTTGCTCTGGAAATGACAAAGCTAATGTAGCCCGCATAACCACAACTCTGGTCCCCTGTGTAAACACATTACAAGACAGTCTTTAATTACATGAGTTTACGTTTATTTATTTTTTCCCTGCTGCATGACGCTCAGAGGCATCTGGCCATATCATTCAAAGTGTGGCCTAGGCCTTATTTACCTCGTATCATCCAGAGGGTGCGCTGAATACAAAATTATTGATTCACTCTTGGGTGTTTCAGCTGTGCTTTCAGCAGAACATTTTGAGTACTTAATAGATGCATGGGGATTCAAATTCACAGCACCCCTGTGAGACAAGAAGGTGACAGTATTCCCATTTTACAGATGTGGAGATTAAGGTCAAAGGACCCACTGATTTTGGGGCCCCAGTTTGATGTTTAAGAGTACTTAGTGTTTTTATAGCTTGATATATGTTCAAAGCACAGCTCCCAGAGACTTCAATTACAGCTTCCAGCACCCAGTACTTTGCAAATCAGCCCCTGGATTTTCAGGTCAGGCATCCAGAAAATAAGGAACACACAGTTAGTGACCACCTGTGGTTTATAACTTGGCCACATATGTTTGGATTTTCATGGTAATAGAAAAAGGCACCTCTCTTATTCCTGGGTGATGCTTCTCTCTCTCAGTTGAGCCAACTGATTCCTGCAGTAAAATACAGAGTAACGTTAAGATCTCTCAGTGGAACAGTCCCACACCCTGTGGAGGAGAAATGCAGGGGACCACTGTCATTACTAGCAAAATAGTACTGCTCTCTTTCAGGTAATTTGTGGCAAAAGCTGAAATCTCCTTTGTTAACGTTTTAACAAAGCTTTTCACTTTCTAAGACACAGCAACTTGCCTTCAAAGTCTTAAGACCCACAAGACAAATTGTGAAAAATTACAGGAGGCTAAAATGTCACCTTAGACTGGGAGGTAGTGGGCATCACACTGCAGGAGCTGATGTCTGGTCTACTTCCAGTGCTCTCTGGCTGTATCCTGAAAGTGAAGGGTGGTACGCTGGTGATACACTGGGGCCAGTGCTCTGCTTCTGTATAGTACTGGTGTGGGAAAAAGAGTACTTTTAGCTGTGCTCAGTCTGGAGCAATTTATGGCAGTCTGATGAAACCCCTGGAAGAGATAATTTTAATGGAGATCTCCCTGGTAGACTACAATTATAGCTGTGCAAGTGGTTTTAATTTAAAAAAAAGTGCTTAAAATTTGAGCAACATGGAGCTGAAATGCCCAGGCATGGGTCGCTGCTTTTAATAGTATTAAAAGTAGAAAGATAACCATGAGCGTGGTAGGGAGGATTCATTTTATGAATTAAATAATAAATATGATTTATTTGCTTAAAATACAGAGTGGTGAAATTGAATTAATCTCAGGATTTTATCTACATTCCACACCTTCTTCTCTGCACTGGCAGATGCTTATTATTGAATAAGGTGAAACAGATGATGAAATGAGTTGCAGGTTGCTCCAATTTCACAATGAAATCTTTGAAATATCAGCATATAGAACTGTCTAAATTGGGAGGAGCTCTAGTGTGGGGAGAACAGAAAGCATGATGCACTGAAGGGTGCAGGTGGTTTGGACTGAGAGAGAAAAACTCTTAATAATTGGTCCTTAGGAACTTGTGAGATCCTGGAAAAACTCTGAAATTTTTTTCCAAAGTGGGTAGAGATGGGAGAAAGACACAAGACACTAGGAATGGACCACTAAGAACTTAAAGAATCCAGTTTCCTTAGAGGAGCAGTACGTGTGAAGTAATGGCTGCTCTGAATTTGCTGGGTTTCTTGTTTACTGTGAGTTCACAGTGCTGATGATGAGTCTGTTCCTTAGGAGCAGCATACTTTGTTAGTTTTTCCACTGTTCCACAGAAAAGTGAAAGGGATTGCTGGTGGACAGAGTCAGATCACAAGGCAATGACTCTTCCTGCATTGACAATACTTAAAATCCAACTTGTATGTTCAGGCTTGTCATTACCACCACAGGCCTTCCAAGGCACAGTGGACTCTCAGCACCACAATTATTATCATAAAAGCTTGGTTATGAGGAGGACAACTTAGTCATCAGAGAAAGCAGTAGACAGATTTCTCCCTACTATTTCCAAATAATTCCCCTTTTAGTCTCTAAGTTGGAGGGAATGTTCTGAAGAGCAACATGTGAGACCATTCCTTAAAATTATGGAAGAAGAAGAAATATATCCACAAGAAATGCAACAAGAAAGAAAAGGTTTTCCTTGCTGAGCTTAGCTGAATCCTGCTTACCTTTTGTGAGCAGCTACCTGAAATTATTTGCCCTGGGAAGACAAGCAGAATTTGTTCCCTGGCAATGTACAGAGGACTTGAAAGAGAGGCAGCCAATACCTGAAGCAATAAACCCAAGCAAAATAAACTTTTTAGCCTCTCTTAACAGCAGTCCTTTACAGGTTGCCTTTAATAGGCTTGCATTTATGTCATTCAGATTTGAGCTTCCTTTCTGTGTAATCTGTGCATGTAGGCTGAAGCAAGACTATGAGTGCCTGAAAAATGCAGAGGCTAATTACAGCAGCGTGAAAGTAAAATAATGAGAGCTTGAGAATGTGGCTGATAAGTGGTCAGATAATAGACTAACAAGCAGGATGTCTGTAGTCCATCAAAGGGATAATGAAGGTCACTATGTCCTCTGCTATTGCCTGAGGAGAATGAGCAGATGGAAAATATCCATACCTGGAAATAACGTAAAAGGATATTCACCATGTACTAACTGAATGGTGATGTAACAATTGGATTCAGTGAATGCTTAACCCATGGATAAAGTAATTACTCAATTATAAAGTGACACTAGATGCTGATAACGAAGTGGGACATGCCTGAAACAGATGTTTACAAGGAGGTGGTGCTTGGTTTCACCTGCCCTACTGAGCTGGGCTTGCAGCTTGCAGAGCTGCGTTGGTTTCAGTGCCCCAGGAAGGTGGCACAGCAATACTGAGGTGGACTGGTGCCTGGGGGTGGCTGTCTTGGGAACAGGAAATGGAGCTGCTGCTCTTAGAGTTAATAGGGGCATCCGGCTCACATGCTCTCATGCAACCCCTCATGTGTCACAGCATTGCAAGAGGACCTTTACTGATAACAGCTCTGTGAACATTGATGTAGCTGTTGCATTTTCAACCTCTGTTGGACTGGCAGACTTTTCTTAATAAACATGAAAATTCTGACCCTTTGTGGTGACCTGTTTCAGACAGGGAAACTGTGGAGCTAAGGGCTTGGCAGGCTCAGAAAATGTCAAGAAAACAAAAGAACAAACAAGCAAACCTGTGACCAGAAAAGATTAATAAGAAAAAACATTTTAGCCATTTGGTCATAAATAGTACTGTTCAATAGCACAAGAAATCATGCAGGCTGTGCAGGGAAACATAAAACCACTGAATTATGTATTAATATGTCATATAAAAGGAAAAAGTACTAAAGAAATACTGTTGAAAAAATAAATAAAACCACTATTAAAAGTGAACATATCCCATTTGGTCAGTTATGCCAAACATAAAACAACAGAAAGTGCCATTTGGAAGTTTAACAACACTTTTAATTTTACTACTGACTTTTCCATTATAAACCATACAAAGGTGTGATTAGACCACAGGTTGAGGAATTGATTTTTGTGTCTGTGCTCGTCTAAATCAGTAGGCTTTCAAAATCTGTATCTAGACCAGTATCTCTCTGTATATATGTATGAAGGAAGAGAGGAAGAAAGAGTTGGAAAGCTAAGGTTGTGAGAGCTGGCCAATGTTAAAATGGGGGTGTTACCCTCTGAAAGGGACTGTTTGGGTAAAAGGAGGCAAAGCAGAAATCTGCTGGTGGTGGCCACAAGGCCAGTCCTCTCCAGCCGTTTGTTCTGCAGAGCTGGGATGTGTGAACACATGGAAAAGCCATGTGCTGCTTGCAGCAGCCCAGGGTGTCCAGCACAGTGGAGACACTGTTCAGAAGCAGCCGGGGGGACGGTGTGGCCTTGCTCAGGTTTCAGTTTGAATTTCAGTCTGTACCTCAAATGGCTCTGGTTTTAATGGGAGATGACAGGTGCCGTGGCAGGCCATCCTGGTGGAGCCAGCTATGGAAGACTGGCAGGATCTAGGAAAGGGGCAGCCCACATCCACACAGCTGAGCCTGCTCTGGCAGTGCACCAGGACTGCCCATTTGTCCGTGCAGGAGGGCAGCTGGGGGTGGCTGTGAAGTGTATCCATGAGGTCCAGGCAGGTCAGGTGTGGACAGTGCTTTTGGACCCATTAGCCCTCGTGAGTCTCTCCCTGCCGTGAAGGGTAGGGCCACAGCCCACTAAGGAGCCTCCCTGCAAGGGTCGCTTGCATACCCACCTCAGGAGGAGTTACAATGAAAACAGAAATAGGGATGGAGAAAACGTTTTGCTGTCAGAAAGCACAAATGACATGGAAACTGCTGGGCTGCTGCTTCATTAAACACGCTGACCTGCCAGAACTGCATTGCAGATATCCTCCCAATGTGTTTTGAACAGCAAAACTCTCTTTGGTCAACTCCACTGCTCTTTGTTTTCCCTTCTCAGACCATGTGCCATGGTGCTGGTATCACCTCTGTTAGGAGAGGAGAGGCTGGGAGCAGCAGCAGGGACAGCTGGGGCTGGACACAGTGCTCCAACATCTGCCTGTTCTACTTCCCCTGTGCCTTCTGCACTGATGCAAGGCTCCAGACCAAAATCTGACAAGAGGCAGCAAAATCTGCCAAAGCTCATCTTTCCTTGTGGGGCATAGGGATGCCTGCACAATGCTCCATAGCCCCACAGTGTCACCTCTGAAGAGGGAGAAGGCCCTGGCTGGGCTGTGGCTTCAGTGTGTGGATTTTCAAAGATGGTGCTGCAGTGTCACTTTCAGCAGAGCCCATCTCCAACACCAAGACAACACAGAGGTTTGGTTTTGTTTTGCTTTAATTTATAGGCCTGGGACAGTGTTAGAGAGGATGAGAAGGGAGAAAAAGAAAAAATAGGAGGCAAGTATGTAAATAATCACAATTTATCTGAAGGTCTAATGGCCTGTCTGCCTGCCTTCCTGCTGTAATTTACCATATGCTCTAGTACTTGTGTGAGGTTCCCTGGCTCACAAGTTATTAGTTTATAGTGTGCACAGACCTTTGGCAAATTTGTATTTTTATTATGTAGAAGCTAACATTTAGCTTCTTGTTGTGTGTATGTTGTAGCATATGTTAGTGTTTATGTTGCAGGGAAAATGAATCTCTTGACTAGAAAATATCTTCTACTATTCTAGTGATTTGTTATTTTGACCTTTTTTGTAATGATGTTTTGTCAATAGCAAAGCTGAGTGGGATGGACCAGGTAAAGGCTAGTCATTTGTGTGTGACACACATGGTGTATTATTTCTTCTGGGTTCTTGAGGGGATAATCACATCCAGATCTGATTCAGAAGGTCAACCTGAATTGGAGGGAAATGATTTCTCAGAAGTGGGTATGAAATCTGAAGTAGTTTGTTTTTCCTTTTTTTTCCCCTTTTTTCCCCCAGTTTAAGTTGGAAAACCCTATGATAGGGATGGTATGGCTTTTTTTCTTAGTTTTCTGTATACATATATTACCCTCAGCAAATTTTTTTCAAGCCAACTTTATTTTTAGCCTTTTAATTGAAGAATCTTCAATGTTTTCAGTGTGAAATATGTTTACATCATTGATATGTTTTCTCCAGAGCCAGTAAATAAGATTACACAATATGTTGTTAATGGACTGAGGCAAATATAACATGCTGTGATTTTCCACAATTAATGAGAAAAAAAATTTCTACTACAAAATTTGGGGTCTATTTTTGTTCCAAAAGCCTATGTGAGAAATGGAAAAACTTCTCTGAGCTCCATGGTACCTGGGTTTGGCATACCATACCTAATGGCTGGTATGCAGCCAAAGAAAGAAGGAATCCCCTGCACTGGGCTTCTCTTGTATCCTGAGACCGAAGTGTGTCCTCTGTAGTCCCATGACTGGAGTGAATGGGCACAGCTCAGAGTATCTCTCTGACACTGCTCCCATGTGTGGAAAAGATATCTGCATGCTAAAGGGGAGAGTGGGAGAGGTCTGCCTTTTCCTTTGGTTCTCGCTGATTTCATTTTACATCATTCCCATGTGCTCTGACCCTTGGTTTGTTTTTGGAAATATCTCTCCTGTATTCACAGAGAAGTCTGATTTCATTATCTGCAGTCCTGCAACATTGTATGCTGTGTTCAGGTCAGATTCAGTAATTATTGTCTATAAGTTAATAGCTGTGGGTTTTTATGACCTCATACGATGTCTTACACAATACATTTGAATTCATAATGAGCAGTGATAAAAGGTGCTTTTGCCTATATGACTGTTTGCTTCTGTGCTTGAAGAACTGTGAGTGTTTTTCCTTGTGAGTACCATGCAAACCAGATCATGAAAAAGTAGGGAAAACTTTTCAGTTCAGATGTGAAATTTCCTTGGACTCCATGTCTGTATGGGAAATTTTCCCTTCATTTCATGCAACCTAGCTTTGACTGCAACATAGATGCGCACATGTAAAGCTATGCTCTCTGTCTTCAAAATAATGGAAGATATTGTGATGAACATCCAAAATAATTACTGCTACAAGGATCAGAAAATAAATTGTTGAAATATGCCTTTAAGCTTGATGAGTTCCAGAAACTAATGTTTGCTGAATCTCTACAAGTCATGTGTTTCAGACGTATTGAACATAGTATGAAAAGACCCTGACACTTCGTGATTTATAGCACTACGGTGTTTCTGTACAAGCTGCAGCCCAAAGTCTACCAAGTACAGAACATGACCTGGGCAACAGGGAACCAAAACCTCACTTAGTTATACAGAAGCCTAAATTGAACAGTGATTGAAAAATCAACAGGATCTTAAAATGAGCCTTGTAGCCAGCTCAGCAGCAAGTGAAAAATTTTGGATGTGAAGAGTGTATTTTTGACCAGGTTAAGGCTGTGCTGAAGCTGGGACAGCTGGATTATGTCAGCTTACACTCCAGGGAAGCCTGTGAGAAAAGACATGTTCATAAACTGGTAACTGTCCCTTTTTCCATTTTTAGCTGTTTTGTGTCTTTCGATGCATCTGAACATCAGGAGCAGGTTTTTGTTCCCTTCCAGGGGGTTTAATTGTAGCCATCCCTTCAGTGCTTTCTACTGTGATACCAGCAAGCAGAAATATTGCTTCCAAATGATTTGCCAAAAATGGCAAGAAAACAGAAATTTTAGTATTTTCTGGCATAAAGCCACATGCATGGATTCTCATTAGCTAATATTTGCTGGATTTTGGTTTTCTTTCCCTTTAACTGAAAAGTTTGTTGACCCACTGAAAAATAAGATGCCCCATACTTCCCTAACTGACATATAATGGAAATATTGACATGAACTCTGTGTTTGACAGGCAAAAATACATGGGGGAAAGTATCTGTATAACTGCAACAACGTTTTGTATGGTGCATGACTAGCTTTCACTCACACTGTGAAGGCATGAGCGTAAACAGGAGGCTTGAATATTTTGTGACAAGGGTTTTCCTACAATTTTGCTTTTTCTTACTTGGGTGCTTTCTGGTAGGCAGCACAAAGAGGGATGTTTACCTAGGAAACACTAGGTTATTTTGTGAGTAAAATACTGAGGAAAAAGATCACATCTTCACTGTGGAAACTGCACTGTTCAGTGTCCAGTGTCTTCTAAGCACTTACCAGATGCTGCAAGGGAGCAGCTATTAGTAATGCACATATTAATACAGCCTCCTCAGCCTGTTCTTCTTGGATATGTGTCAGCATATTCTGGGTTTATCCCCCAAATTGAAGTCACATGCCTTCCAGCTGTCTTAATCAGGGCCTGAGGGATTGGCTCCTACCTGGGTTTCTAGGAATGTGTTTTTGTAACATGGAGTCAGTCTTTGCAGGACGACTTTATAAGCTGAGATCCTAGAAACAAGGAGCTTTGTTTTCCTAACATCTGCAGCCCAGTGTTCTCCATGACCAGCTCTGATGGCTTTCCTGCAGAAAAAAATGGTGCCCTGCAGTATAAACCAATGCCTTCTGATCTCTCTCTGCTGCCTGAGATTTATCTCATCTTCTGCTTTCCCTTGCATTATTCTTTTCTTCAAAGCTCTTGGAGAAAAATGTTTCTTTATAATTTTGTTCTTAGTGTTGATGCTGATAGTCCTGACTGAACAACCTATTCTGAGACAGAAATGTAGACACTACTCAAAAAAAAAAAAAAAGAAAAAAAAAAACAGGGCATACAGGGCAAGGAGTTATAGCAAATATCCAAAATGGTTTCAATGTACAAAAATTCTGTGGTCTCAAAGAGAATGCACAAACTGCACCTTGATTCCTTGATCCATGGCAGAAATATATAGCCTGTGTCTACACCACAGTAACTATGTTTTTTCAGAAAGCTAGTTTGTTGACAGATTATTCTATGCTTTCTAAGCACATATTGATGGGGTTTTGGGTTGTTATGAATAATCAGCCATATGAAAAAACTAAACTGTTACACAGATCTCTACTTCTGTGGAGATATAGAACATGTTGTTACATCTAACCTATTAGGTGTCATTTAAGTTCAAGTCCAAATGTTCCCATATAAGATTTATTCTGTGCAAAATCCAGCTTTCTATGGAACACAATGCATTTGAATTGCAGCAGATTGTTCCTACTTGCAGTAAAACCATGGCATTGGCTGGAAACAGCTTTCTTTAACATCTTTAAACCAGAAAGATCCGAAGTTGACAAAGTTTGTGGCAGCTCTTGTTTCTTGCTATTTTTCTCAATAACTAAGCTCTGGGGAAAAGTCTTCAAATCCTTAAAGAAGCTGAAGAAAATAATTCCCTCTGATTTGCAGTCCTCAGTGGAATCCCTTCACTGCTAGCTCCATACTTGGCAGTGGATGCACCACAGAGAGGGCACCAAGAACTGTTCTGTTTGCAGGAAGGGCACTTGCTAAGGAAAAGGCTCTGTGGCTGCACTGGATGGAGGAGGGATATTTGTCTCCTTGATGAAGCTTCATTGGCTTGAGCAAAGGTATATGTATATTTCCAGAAAAATCTGGAAGGCTGTCTGGTGTAAAAAGAAAAAATAAAAGGGCAGAAAAAAAAAAAAAAAAGGAAAAAAAAAAAAAAAAAAAAAAAAAAGGACAGAAATAAGAAGGAGCTTTCCAGATTCTGGTTTCTTCCCTTTCCAAGGGAAAAACTGAGGGATCCATATAGGTGATGCTTGACACTTTACACAGCAGTGTCAGACACTAGCAACTCTTCACTCTCCAAGAATAAGTGTAACTGCTATGATTTAGCACGATGTTGCTAAATGTTCCCATTTTTCCTTTTTATGATCCATCTAAATGTTCACACCACATTTGCTACCATGACCTCTGAATAGAAGTTTGGTTATGGGCCAGATAAGTACAGCACATATAGCCACCTGGAAACCTCTACTATAAAACACTTACTTAAGTCCTTACTGCACTTGTGCTATTAGAAAAAATGAATCACAGTACTATTTTCATCATGATTGTACCTGGCAACCAAAGATCTTCAAATATTTATGAAGTAACTAGATTTACTCTATATTTTGCCAGGCATCTGTTTTTTCCAATTTGTATAAGACCACAGTGAATAATTCCTTTTACAGTTTTGAGCTTTTTCTCATTGTGATGAGTCCAACCCAGCACTTCATCCACTTGCTGGGTGGGTCTTATCTAAAGAATTACTGCTGAGCAATTTTTGATCTTTGTATCGATCCTGGTCTTTATACTGATCATCTTTACTCAGTGCATAGTAAGGCCCTGGAACAAGTTTCCCAGAGAAGCTGTGGGTACGCCATCCCTGGAATTGTTGAAGGCCAGGTTGGATGGGACCCTGAGAAATCTGATCTAGTGGGGCATTCCTGTCCATAGTGGAGAAGTTGAGATTTAAAGATGACCTTTAAGATCCCTTCCAACTTAACCGTACCATGATTCTATTAATATGTGCCTAAAATTTACCTGAAAATTTAGGATTCATCATAAAAAGAGAATGCGGAAAATGTGCACATTTTGGAGGTATTTGCATAACAATAGTTACAAAACCTGTGTTAACCTGAGGCCCAATCATGGTACTACTTTGTTTTTCCTTATATATTTAATGCCACACAGTGCCTTTGTGACAGAGAACTGGCACCGTCTTCAAACTCTTGTCACTACATGATAGTTCCTTATCTGTTAGAACTTGAAGTAGAACAGATGCATGCAAAAAATGTGCAAGGAAAGGTTTCCAAATGTTTCTGTGCACATCCAGGGCTAGTGATGTGTTTGGGGCTCTGTGGACATTCTCCAGGCACCACTACTGCTTTACCATTGAGCTCATCCTCCATTTCTCACTGCTGAAGGATTTCTTTCATGTTACTTCTCCCCTTTTTCATCTATGGAGAGGCACACTCATGGGACATCATTAAAAACTCTGGAGCACTTCAACATTTCTGCAAAAGAAAAGATACCAGTTAGTAAAAATAGCTCATGCAAACAGTCATATATGTGTGTGTGCCCTCAACACGTATCACAAACCTCTGCAAGTTATTCATACAAATGCTTTTCATTTTCCCTAGAGGCAGAGAACATAATGGTGGTTTAGCTTTTACGAATTGCTTTAAGTTGGAAAGAGTCAATGGACCAAACTGCATCATGCTGTGGGTGGGTAAAGCTCCTGTGAATGAAGCACTCATTCTCTTCATTGATTTTGTTCTTGCAACAATGAATTTGTTCCACTGTCGCTAGCTCATGAGATTCTTTTTCCAATCCCTCTCTCTCTTTCCCATTTATGTCTTAATCCACTGCTGTCATGATTTATACTAGCAATACAATGTGCAAGACATGAAAATCTATATATCTATCATACTCCTGTCCAAATACTGGGATGTTTTTTCTACATACATTTATCATGCCTTTTTTTTTTTCCCAAAAAGAGACAGTATGGATTGAAACAGACTGAAGATGGCCCAACATTTCTGCTATCCTATTTCATGTACTCCATGTGGTTCATGAGGTAGAAATAGGGGCAGTGCTGTGGTTTAACCCCAGCCAGCAGCCAAGACACACATAGACACTGCCTCACTCCTCCACCAGTGGGATCAAGGAGCGAATCAGAAGGATAGAAGATACAGAACTTGTGGGTCAAGATGAAGATAGTTTGATAAAGGAAGCAAAAGCCATGCACACAAAGAACTAATTCACTGCTTCCTGTGGGTAGCCAGGTGTTCATCCGCTTACAGGAGAGCAGGGCCCCATCATGGGTGAGGGTGATTTAGGCAGACAAATACCAGCACTTGAAACGTTTCCCCCTTCCTCCTTCTTTCCCCACTTTACGTATTGAGCATGATGCCATATTGTCAGGAATATCCTCTTGGTCAGTTTGGGTCTCCCATCCTGTCTCCTGTCTGCGTCTCCTCCCAACCACCCATGCACGCCCAACTTCCTCACCAGTGTGGCAGAAAAGCAGAGAAGGCCTTGGGTCTGCATAAGCTCTGCTCAGCAATAATGAAAAAAATAAAATCTATATATTATCAACCCTGTGTTCAGCATGAATCCAAAACCTAGCCCTGTGCTAGCCACTGTGAAGAAAATTAACTGCACCCCAGCTGAAACCAGCACAAGGAAGCACTGCACTCTTGTGGTTCTACACTCCTTTGGCCAATATTGTGGAGGTAAATATTTTATGATTCTTGTAGAGATTAAGGTAGGTACGTTTAGCATGTTATCCATCAGTGGCAATGTGAGGTTTAATGTCAAAGTTAATAGTTCTTTAGGGAAGAGTGAGGATCTGCGCTGGCTTGTACCTGCAACTGACTGATCTTTATCAGCCTTCTGACAGCCCCACAGGGACAACTAGTCGAAATTAGCTCCTTTAATATTGATTTAGTGTTTGGAAAATTAATCAGAATTAATCAGGATTCAGTAGTGTTTTAGAGTTCTGGAAATATAAGAGCTTGAGGTTCCTGAGTGTGCAGAAGGAAGCATGACAAGAACACTGTCCCAGGAACTTCATGTAATTTCATATATTTTGGAGATTGGAAAACATATAGAAAGTTTTTAAAGAAAACTTTTGCTTCCTCTCCCTCATCATCATTTCTGTATACAGTGTAACTCTGAGAGAGGTTGAGCGTAAATAACAAAACATACTGAGACAAACAGTTCCTACAAATTTTTCAGGCCAGTCTTAGATCTTTCTTCTCTGGTCACTCCTGCTAGCAAAGTCCTGCCTCCCAGAAACTGTAAGGCACTGGAGCCTGAAATTAGGTATGTGATCTTATTAATGAAGCCCTTGTCCTTTTTTCCACACAGCCACATATTGGTAGTTACACTTGTTCTTTGTAATTTAATTTTAGACATAAGATAATCTTGTTGGAGTAAAGTGTTGTGTTTCTTTGTGGTTTTTTTTGTTTTATTTTTTCTTTTTAATAAATAATGAACTGTAGTGTCTAGATGTTAAGCAAGAAAGTTGTAGTACAAGGATCAGATTTACATTTGTTATAAATTCTTTTATATTTTTAATGTCTGTTAAAAATGGTGAAATTTTTTGCATGGAAAAACAAGCCTTTAATACAGCTGGAAAATCTAGTTAGAAATAATCGTAACTTTTTCTTTTCTTCTTTTAATTGTTTTCTATGTGGATCTTCTGAACAGAGTAGATATCTATATTTTGTTTCCTTAGATATCTGTGTGGTTTAGAAGTGAAATTTTTTCAAGTGTAAATTGGTTTTTGAGTTAGGAAAATAAGTCAAACCTTATACTTTAGATTGTCTTTTGCAAGACTTTGGAATGTACATTTTTCATGAAATAAATCACCTCCTCTTCTCCCCATTCCCAACGATTTTTTGACTAGGTTACACTTGGATTGGAAATATTATGAAGAAATAATTTGTGATTTTTGCAGGCAGTGTGATAGATAATTTAGAAAGAAAAAAGACAACTGATTAATACTCTAAAACTAAGATATAGCTAAATGCTGAATATCTCCTGGATTTGCATTAATTCTGTTTATATTAGATCAAAGCTAAGTAATAATTTTATTACCAGCAGTAAGTCTAAAGTTCAAATGTATAGTAATGTAGAGGAAGGTCAATGACTTATCAGAACACGAGTAATTAGGTGAGGAATTAATTGGAATGTGCTTGAGGTTTTTTGTTTTCAGTCAAGGTATTTAAACTGAATATGCTGTTCCTTATCCCATGGCAAGGAATTGTTCACAGAATGCATGTGCTACATTCTGCACTGACATATGGCTCTGAGCTCATGCCGTTAATACAGTGGTTAATATCCACAATTAATTAAATACTTTTGGTACACTATTCCCTCCAAGTCAATAAGCAGAACTAGATATAATTTGAAGATTCAGTGCATTCTCCTCTATGTTCAAGTTTTCCTTGGAAGTAGGCAGAGATACTTGGGTTAGAAGCCTGAAGCTTCATTGATCTTCCTCCATTTTTTTGGGTTAAAGTACCCTGACATGTAATTAGGAGTGAGGCATTTGTGCATTTTAAGCATTTTAAAATTTTTGCCAAAGATGTGTTATTTGAGATTCATTTAGCCATAGGTGTTATTGTCCAAAATATTTAAGAGTAACTTTTAAAATTAGAATCCTAACAATGATTTTAGATTAGATTTAGTATGACAGTTATTTGTTCTGCTAATAAAGGTTCCATGGCACATGAAAAACATATTGATTGAGGATTAGCACAGATGTAGTAAATTTAGAAATCTTTGATGAAAACATTGTGAAGAATCATTTGTCGTTACTGCAAATACACTTACAGCATTAACGTGACCATCTACTTATAAATCCAGCAGATTTTGTCCAATTCAGAACAGTATGTTTCTGGGGCTATGGCTAGCCAAATAAATTGAGATTTCTTATACAGTGTTTAAATTAAAGCCATTTCAGAAATGTTTGTAGGTGCTCTTACTGCAGACATAGAGCCACTTTCCTGGTCTGTGAATGGAATAGGTAACTGTGCACTGACTGTGGAGGTCATGTACATCAAGTGATGCCTTCCTGCAAAATAAAGGTATCTCAATATAGACATTTTAGTCTCTTTTGGAAGCCTTCAATGAGAAGGTGTTTGTATATTTGCATATGCATAGTGACTGTATTGCTCAACTGAAGTGGTCATCTGCAGAAAGTTGCTACAGCTTCCTTTCTCAGTCTGGGGAGTCCCACTGCCCTGCCTCAGTGACACCTTCTGTGCTCTGCAGAGAACACAATTAAACCTTGGGGGAGCTGTCACTGGTGTGTATTCATAATTTTCTATGAAGTGTCTGCTGGGGAAAGCCTCTGCCTGTTCTAATTGACAAGGTAAGGCTAAGTGGAACTGTTAGTGGTATCCCATTTTGGACTGTGCTAAACTGATGCCCTGTGCTCCTGTTCTCATCTCTTTGTACAATGTGAATTATGATGCAACTTCCTCAGGAGATGCTGAGAAATTTGGCGTCTGAGGCTAGTCACTGAAGGATGCCTTGGCTTGAAGGCTGCTGGAAGGAAAATAAAAGAGAAAAGAAAAAAGCAAAAAGATAAAAAGAAAAGAAAAAAAGATAAAAGAAAATAAAGGAAAACTGACTACATCTCTTCCAAAAGATCTTTTCATGGAAGACTGGGAAGTGGAACGGGTGGGCCCAATGATTTCCTTCTCTGTGTGTATGTGCAATTGTTTCTGCTGACTGGCTTTTCCGAGAGATGATAGTATGAAGAAGGATCTGCTTTGTCAGCAGCATAGTCTTCTACTTCTCTTTTGGTATTTTTGGAGATCAGAGACTTTGTGGTTATTCTGCTCTGTGTATTCAGCCAAACTTGTCCTCTGCTTTCTGCCTCAAAGAGAAGCCATCTTTGTCTCTGCTGGTCAGTTAAAGCCTCAATGATACCCTGTCCTATTATTCTCCTACTATTCCTGCCAATTTCAGGCTTGTTGGAACCCAGGGGGTTCCTATGATGCCTTTGGCCAACCCAAAACCTGGTCAAGAGGCTTTTCAGACTTGCCAGAGGTGTCAGGGACCCTGGAATGATACTAAAAATGCCTGTAGCTCTGATTCTAATCCATGGAACAGGTTGTCAACTTTGTATGAGGAATTTCAAGTCACGAAAACTTAGATAGAAAAATAGTAGTAGTTACAAGTAAAAAGAAGAAAATTTGAATGTATGTACAGGGGGGTTTAGGGCCCTGTACAGGGGGGTTGGAGATCTGTACAGGGGGGTCTGAGGCACAAGATGGAGAATCTTTACACGTGGCATGTTATCCTTTGTTCTTCTTCATAACCTCCATCTTCTTGGTGATGCTGGCACTTTTGGATTGGTTTGACACAGATCTGGGCATGGTGATGTGAGGGGCACGGATTGGTAATTAATTATAAACATTTAATACGTAGTTTTTAGTATAAAAGATTACAGCTCGGGGCGGGCACAGTGTGTCTCTGGACACATTCTGTGTCAACCCTGGCAGGGCAGAGAAATCTACTTTTGATAAGGAACTAATAAACTGCCTTGAGAACACGAACAAACGACTCCAGACTACTCCTTCAACAGCACGGGCTGGAAACCTGGACTTTTCTGTACGTTGTGGGGTCTCCTGGGGCAAAGGAGATCCCCACACAGGCTCACTAAATTTTTTCTGGTGTCAGAAGAATTCCCTGGTGTGCTGCAAGTAATGGGACGGGCAGTACACACTGTCTTGCCTTGAGGGCTGTAATGCAGCCTTGTAGTAGGATCTAGTAAGGATGTATTATTGTAAGTCCTTATCATGTTTATTTCACTTTTCATTCACATTCCTTCTAATCTTTTGATATTTAGCCTTGGGGCAGATTCAGCTATATATCCAAGAACGCGACTTTACATTGAATTAACGGGTGTCTCTTTGCTGTTTAAGAAGTTGACAAAAAAGGAGTAAGTGTCACTATTTTGCTTATGGAGAGAATTTGACGATGCAATGAACCAAACACAACACACTTGCAGAATCTTAACTAGTTTGATTGCACCATTGACACTGTTATTTTGACAGTCTCACTCTCTGGCATCTGGCATAATTGGAAGCAGCAGCCAGCAAGTATCAGATGTCAGTATGAATTGTCTCCTGCTGCGTGAGCACTGACGATGAAAATGATTTGCTATCTTTCTTACGCAGTTTAGTAATGAAAATAATGTAAAGTCCCAAACAGACAAATTCTGTATTTGTGCACATACAGTTAAAAAAGGCATATGTCTGAAAATTAGAGATGGGGAAATATATCAACAGAAAAGCAGTATGGCACCATCAGGCCGTGTTTCCTCACAGGTGGTTGTGGTGGCAGTCCCTGCTATGTTTCTGAAGAAACTGAGCTAAATCAATAGCTGGAAACCAGTTTCTTTTGGGTACTTGTATGGGTCAAAAGCATAAAACATGAGATAGACGAACCCTTCAGTGAGTGAATTTATCTCTGTACTTTACTCACTGGTGTTAATAAGGCAAGCAAAAAAGGCTGTGGAAATTATGTCCTCAACCTGGAGCAAATTTTTCCCTTATTTGTCATCAGGATGATCAAGGCCTCTAAAATGAAAAAAACTGGCCTGTGCGAAGTCATTGGTAAATTTCTGTGGATTTAGTATTGCCAGGATGTTGCCTTAGGGGACATCAGAATTAAACTACTATCATGTGTTCAAGATGCAGTTGTGCAGAACAATTTCATGTGTCTAAAGGTAATGTTTCAGTGACTGGAATCTTGACTATCAACTTGGAGATACCATAAGGGAGGATTAGACCAGGTATAAAAGAGGTGCTATCATCCCAAGCCTTGAGAAAAGCCTTGAGCATCCTTAGGGATTGCTGACATCTAGATGATGGCAGTAGGAGCACATCAGGATGCTGGGCTTCACTGGCAAGAGCTTTTCTTAAGCAGAGTTACAAGTAGCTATGAAACAACCATGTTTATGTGTCTCTTCCTCAGCTTGATGCAATACTTGGCTTTGAAACCAGAAGGCTTAATCAGCTCCTACTGTAATCAAATTATTCAAGATTTTTCAAAGAGAAAATTGAAGTGAATTCCTATCTTAAGAAGTCAGGGTCAAAAGCCTATTTAGAAAATCAGCTTGAGCATTGATTTCTAAGTGTGGCTGCCTTTTAGACAAGCACAATGGAGAAAAACATTCTTGACATCTGGTTCAGTGAGGCCCCAGACCAGTGTTTAATTGTGTTTTTTGCTCTGACACCCAGTTGCATAGCAACAAGGGGGAGCATATGATACAATAATCTATATATAGGATGGGTGGGGCTGAACCTTTGACTTGAGGCCAGCTAGTCTGGTATTCCAGTCTTGGTGCTGACACGAAGGCAGCCAGTTGGGCGGGTTGCTTGAAGTTCTTCCTGAGTTTCAGACCCTCTGTTGATGAAAAGACCAGTCTGTAACTGTCTTGGGATTGACAGTTCTCATAACATGATCCAGCAGGCCATTTCATACACAACGAGGGTGTGGATGCCCAGTAAAACTTTCTGCCCATTCAGGATCGGCACAAGATAATTTATGGCCTGCTCGGCTCAGAGAACAGTTTTCCCATAGAAGCAGAAATATACTGCAGGTTTCTTCCCTGCAGAAGGAAACTACACTTGTTTGAATCTGACCACAGGAAAAGATGGAGGGCAGCCACTTGAGCAGCTGGTCCTCTTATTTTTTCCCCCATAAGGCACAAGCAATGATACTATGGCTCATCATGATGCCTGGACTGCTTCCTTTCCCCAGCCACCTCCTGCTCTAGGTAGCACCTTGTTTTCTCTTTTTCTGAGGCTATGAAAAAGAAGCTGATTCCAACAGCAAGAAGACAATCAGATTGACAGACTCAGGTCCTTTTCCACACAACCAGAATTTCTGTCAGATTTTAAACCTGTACTTCAACCACAAAGAGATGACTTGCAATTCCACCTGCAAGACGATGTTTTTACATGGATGCTCTCTGCATCTCACTCCCCAGAGGGATGTGGTAGAAAGAAATCTTCCCACCTTTGTGTTGGAGCACTGTGTAGGCTTGCTCAAACAGGATGTTGCTGACTCAGCCAGATAAATTTGCCGTTATATTCTTCCCATTATTTTCTTGGGAAGATTTCCTAAGTTGTACAGGTCTCCAACAGCAAGGAGGAGGAAGAGGACTCTATTCTAAGCAATGGAAAAAACCTGTATGTTGTACTAGAAAAGCTGTTGCCTTACTATTCTGTCTGTCATTGAAATTAGAAGAACAGGGACCCAAAACCATTTCCAATTCTTAGTTAACAAAAAAAAAAAAAATCCCATAATTTGTTTAAAGAGTGCTGTTACCAGAATCCACAAAATTTTTCATGGTGATGTGTTTATCTGTAAAGAAAAGAATTCCTACAAGAATGAAATACAAACCTGGATAAATTGAACTCCAGTCTCACAGCAATACACTTTATAATGTATTTAACAGACTTCCAAGCTATGTTCTTCCAGTCTGTTTCCTTCCCTTCATTGTTGTGCTGTGAAGGCACGAGTGGTAATGCTGGACATCGTGGTCCCTGAGATCCTGCTCCCACTGCTCTACACAGCACATTGTTGTCATTTTACAGGGAATCTTCCTGCTTTCCAACATTCTCAGACCTATATAAGGATGCAATAACCCATGTTTTTCAACAATGGTTGAATAGCTAAATCCAGTATGGTAAGTCAAGTCCCTTCCAGAAGTGGCATTTCCTCACTTCTTTCAGGTGACTGTTAAACTTTAGCTTTTTTCTTCAGTTTCTTTCTCTTAAAAGGAATAGGCTAGTTCAGATCTTCTCCTTGATTCTCTTTAAGAGAAATTTCAGGGGTCTTAGTGTAAGCAGCACAGTTAAAATCCTGTTTGCTTCTTGCTGGAAATGTAGTCTTCAGCTATTGTTTCAGTAGCAGTAAAACTTTTGGAAACGCGTAACCTTTTTTGAATGTTTTACTGTTTCTTTTATAGCGAGTGTTACAGCATGCACATATGATGTCAAATTCCTCTTAAGAGCATTTGATTTTTCAAGACAAGACTATGACACAGAGGGACATGAGAACCGGCTGTTGGCTCAGTCTCTCAGTGCCCTTTTGTTTATGTCTGTGACCTGGTCACATAGTACAAAGAGTTTCCTGCTGAACTACATGCAGCTGCCTGGCTGAAATGCATGTGAGAGCTTTATTTTTCCTGCCTGCAGCCCCAGATCTTCTTGGAACAGGCTCTCAGATCCTTCTCAATGTGGAGGTGGGTGGTATCACTGTGCAACCTTCCAATGGATCTTGTCCTCTCTGGAATACACCGTCAAGGATCTGCAGGGCATTAAAGCCTGCATTTCGGTGTACTGCTGCAAATAGACTGCCTGAGTAAGACTCCAGGCTCCCTGGGACTTCAAAGCAGAACCACCTATTTTTGTCAGGGAGTGCAAATGTAAGGGGGGGGTACATAAACTGAGGCTTGACTGGTTCATATCATTTTTCCTAAAATTATTTTAACAGATTTACGCACTCTCATACTCCCATCCCACCCTTGGAATCCATTATGCTGTTATGAAAACTACTCAGGCCTGCTTTTCCATTTTCCCATTTTTTGGTGATAGGAAAGACCTACAGATCTGTATTGATCTATCTGTTTCTTGAGATGGCTGCACCCCACCTGCTGCATGGTAGGTACGCAGCCTGAGACCAGGAGGAGTCAGAAACGTTTGGGTCATACCATGGTCTGCATGTTCTGGGGCACTGGCAGGCTGGATGACAGTTTTAACTACAAGCAAAATGCACTTTGCTCTGGCACAAGCTCAGATGCCCAAGCGGCAGTGGTGTGTTGCTCGGGTTGTTGTTGGCATGGATCTTTGGTTGCATATCCTGAAGGGTACCTCTGTACCACTGGGTGTCTGACCATGTTCCTGGGGCCCAGGACTCACTCTGGCAGCTGAGCAGAGTCACACTCCTTGGTACAGAGTATCAGTGTATGACTCAGAATAACAGGAGGCTACAGATACAGACTGAAGAAAACATAAACCCCCCACAAAATCATAAAAACAATCTGCATACTTCAGCCTTAACTGAAAGCATACCTTTCTCCAGTACAACCTATTGTTTTGCATTATCTATTTTCTTTCTTAAGTTTTCCTGGTTTTGCATCTCACGTTCTCCTGAAGTCAGCCATACCTCCATTTACCATCTCCTGATGTGTTGAGCGCCTGTCATGGTTTGACACTGGCCAAGGGACAGTGCACCCATGAAAATATATTTTTCTCAATTTCTGCTGTGAGGTAGGACTAAAAAAGGAGCACAATCACCCAACTTAAAGCATAGAGAAGAAACTTTATTAACTAACACTAAAAAGGAGAAAAAAACCCCAGAAACCAGAAGGAAACTTTCAAAATATCCATCCTCCCCCCACCTACAGTTCAATCTCCCACCAAAACCACATGAAAAGACAAAACCTAGGATTTTCAGTCAATCCACCCCTTCAACAATCATTTCCCCAACCCAACAGGAAGAGCAGAGTCCCTCCTGCTTTGCCATAGATCCCCCACAGTCCTCTTGTGGCCACATGATTCACAAATGGCTCGCCCGCGTCTTGCCATTGTGCAACATCGCCCCTCGTGGGACAGTCCTCTCACAACTGCCCATGGGCTGTATCAGCTTTTAGGGTGCAGTTTAAGAATGTCTTTTTCCTAG
>VXBU01002480.1:267502-281990 GCA_013400315.1 Bombycilla garrulus
AAAACTGGGCCAGGGCATGGGGCACTGCTCTTCCTTTCCATGCTCCCCACTCCCTGCTGGGACAGCTCCCTCGGAAGGGTCTCCCAGCACGGCCTGGCACGGCCTTTCCCCTCCCACAGGCCTCCGTGGCCTTGGGGGGGAAAGCTGGGCCGAGGGCACAGCCCGCATCTGTACCTGTTCAAGGCCAGAAATAAAAGAGAGCGATTCCCGGGCAGTCCTGTGCAAATGTATATCCTACTGAGACGAATTTCACTTTTGATTGGCTCATTTCCCTGTCTGTCTTTAAATTTGGCCCACAATTTGTGTTGCACTGGGCTCATGGGAAATCCACAGGCACATCTCACTTCCAGGGGTGGCTATATTCCTGCCCACTAAAATGTCAATCAGTCTCAAACAAGCACAGCACCGCTCTTCCACCTCTCACATCTTTGGGTTTCTTCTATCTCCATTTCAACACTAGCTAGTGATCACATGAGAATGCAATATTAGGAAATTATTTGGTATATTTTTAGCAGGGCTCAGGCTGAAATAACAATGAGAATGGAGGAGTGCCAGCCACACATGACCAACCAGCTGTCTATGTGGGCACATTTTGGAAATCACTGATTCAAATATTTGGCAAAAGGTTATGGAAAGTTTCCCTTTTAGATTGCTGGTTTAAATTGACCCCAAACTATACAAGGTAGGAAGGTCATCTTGGATGTACACAAATTTATGATGTGTGAGCAGTCTTCATCCAGTCTCTTTGCCTTTTAATGCAAGAGAAATATTTCAGTTGGAAATGAAATTTCTACTTTGTGATTCTTAGCTACAGGGGCTGCTGAAACATGGGTATGGCTGGAATGGAGAGGATGTGTGGCTGCAATGTGCTTCTTCCCTACTCTTTGGCACTTGTTCACACTGTGATAAGTGCTGAGCTCTTCTTTATTGTGTAGAGAGAGGGGGAACCATCTAGCAGGTCTAGCTCCATAAATTGTAATGTGACAGCCATGTAACAAAACCCCCACATTAAAAATATGAATCTTCTTCCTTTTCCAAACTCTATCACGCATACCTATTTGCTAGGACTTCTACCTTACCTCCTTTCCTGTCTTCTTAATCCGTGAGTATTTTAGGAGCCAAGAACTACTTATCAGCTGATACATATTGCTATATGTGCATCAAAGGCAGCTGCCTGGTAGAGTTCTGCATACTTCTGGGGTTATTTAACTACATATATGAGTAGATCTTGCATTCCTTGTATGTCACCCATCTGTGAAATTCCCTGCACAAATTTCAACCAGGCTTGCTTTATCACATTCTCTCCTTACCAGTCTAGCAGCCTGCTCTAGTCAGTTTCCTGTCCCAAAGGGGAAGAGGGGAACATGTCTTTAATGTAAGTTGCCTGACTTCTTATAGTTTTCAGCTGCATTTCTCTTGCTGACTTTCAGACCATTGCTGAGCATAGCAGAATGTGAGATTGGGACACTTACAGGCCCCAGCATGTGCACAGGGTTGAGTGAAGAATGACTTCTATGTCTCAACCATCCCCAAATCCCAAGACTGATAATCAGCCAGGTCTGCTTAGAGCAAGATCCTATTCCCTAGATGACGTGGGGAAGCAACCAGAGAATTTCAGTGGGTACCCTGCTAGGACTGTTCCATCCCATTGGGAGATCTGATCTTCCTTGTAGATCTGGAGCCTTTGCCAAGTTCCCTGATCTGCATTGTCTGCCAAGGAGGTGGCAGGCACCATACACAAGCTGTGATGGACATAGAGGAACTGAGTGCTATGTGTTTTGATTGGATGCGCTTTGACTCCAAGAAAAGCCCCCAAAAACAATCTTTCAACCTCCAGAGAGGCTATTTATTTTGTTTTTTTAGGAATGCATTTTGTAAATCACTCAGGTGATGGCAAGTTTATTTATTTGTACAGCAAATTTATGTTGTGCTATTAGTATCAAGGAAATCCAATTGAGTGTGTAGACTTGAGACTCCTGACCTCTAAGCAGAATGCATTTTTTTTGGAAAGAGTGTGAAATTACCTGTTCATCTCCATGAGCTGTACACTCTGTTGAATGAACATATCCTCCATAGAGACACAGGAGATATGAGGAGTGGGAACTGCTGTTCATCTCAGGGATGCCTCCCTTCCCAACCCCTTGTCAGTGCCTGGGATACTGCACTAAGCACTAACCCAGTACATTTTCAGTCTTGCCCTTGGTGCTTTGCAGAAAGTACCAGGAAGGTGGAAAGGGCTGCCCTATTGCTGGTTCCCATGAGGGATGGCAGCCACCATCTTCTGGATATGGGTCTGAGGGCAAGGTTGCCTGGATTTCACTGAGGAGAGGCAAAGAAGAGGCAGAGAGTAAAAGGAGGTGTTTGTTTATTTGCCTTTGACCTCGTTAGGACTGGGAGCATGTCTGTGTCACTCCAAATCTTGTCCCTTTTCTTCTCCTCTGCCACTCCATTACTCTTTCCCCAGACCTCCCCTGCCTTCCTACAGAGATCTAAACTTCTCCCCCATCTCTGCAATACGTGCTATTTATTTAGCTTCAGTACAATCTGAGCTTTCTGCTCTGTTGTTTTGATGTCTATCAAACTGCAAACTCCTTTGACAGGGGCAGACCATGACAACATGCTTCACTCCTCTTCCCATTTTTTCCATGCTTTCTGCTGGTGGTCAGGTTTGAACTGACATTGGCTGGTTGTAGGTCAGGTTCAAAAGCATCAAGCACTGTCTGAACATCCCCTCAAGCCATCAGCTCATGTGAAAATGAGTAGTCTAGGAAACCTCTGTGACTGCACAGAATAATCCACTTTATGATTGGGCTCCTAGGGTTGGCAGACTTCTCATTTAATGTGGGGTTTCCCATATTCCCTGCATCCTATGGTAAAGGACAGGCTTACTAGCTTCCCTAGTCTTTTTTTTTTTTTTTTTTTTAATCATGTTGATTTTTAGCCTGAAATATGCAAAATAGTCCCACCTTACCATTTTTCTCACAGTTTCCTTGGTTGTCTGAAAGCTGCTACCTTGCCCTGCAAGTGAAAGTGGTTATAAAGTGGCAAGAGGGGAAGTGTGTGCACATGAAAGAAAAATGGGGAGCTGCACAGAGAAGTGCTGTGGCAGTGCAGTGGGAACATCCTATATTTTTAAAGTGCTGCTTTTAAGAATACTGATTCCCATTTTATTTCTTAAAATTAATGGTTGCAACAGAGCATCTTGTGGATGTTTTAAGTGATTAAGACCCAAATGTGGAGGGAGAGACAAGAACTATAGCAACAGTGTGTAGCCACTGAAACTGGCCCCCTGCTTGACACAGTTTTTTGTACAGTCTTCTTAGGAGCCACTTACATAAATGTTCCCAAATCTGGAGCACACAGTCTACACCACTGCCCACAAAATTCCTAACCGTTGTGAGCATGAGGATTTTAAAGCCTTTGTAGGACGGAATCTTTAAACAAAGATGAGCTTCTCTGCTGTAATTGCGGGGGGAAGATTGTTCTGCTTCAGTCAGGGCACACATCTTTAGCCTGTTTATTTCAGCATCAGCTTGAAAGAGACTCTGGTAATTGGCAGCTACCAAGGATCTTGCTTTTTTTTTAAAAGGAACTTGTGGGCTAAAGGGAAATGATGGTCAGTGGCTTAGAATTTATAATACCCAGCTCCTGTGAGTTCTCAGTATGCAGCACTCATAAGACTTCACTTGATGAATATGGCCTGAAGTGATGCAGGCAACTTACTGTAATTTTTTGTTGTACTCTGTTTGGATTTATTTCCTAGTCAGTCAGGTGGGATGCTCTGTAGATTAAGACTTAGCACATGCATTTTGAGTCTGTAGAGTAGTACTTAAGCTGAAATAGGAATTCTTTATATTTCAGAAAAGAAATGGCCTAAATTTCCAGAAATAACTGTAATAACAAACTGCCTGTTTCCTGAGTCAGGCACATAGTGCAAACAGCTGTGTCTTGGTGCACCCTGTTTTTTAATGAAAATAACAGGGATGGGAAACTGTCCAAGAAGAGTTTGTTCCCTTGGCTTGTCCAAAATTCTTTTAAAAGCTGTCTGCTACTATAAAGAAATATAATTACAGAACCATTTAAAAAGTGTGGGTCTTCTGAAGAGGAAAGTGGATGGGGTTGTATGTAGACATGGAGATATAAACAGCACTTAGGCAAACCTAAAAGCATGTGGACACTGAAATTTTTGTTTGCTGGGATGTTTTTCGGTGACTCTCCTAATTTAGTTAAACCTGATATATAGACTAGGACTTTCCTGCAAACAGTCCCTCCCTTTCTTGTGTGTCTCTTTCAGACATCCTCCTCTTGTATCCTCCTTCATCCTGTCATTTGCTTCGCATGGAATTTTCAGGGTGCTCTGTTCATAGCAGCAGTGTGGGTGGGTTTGGAGAAGTCTGCCAGCCTTCTGTAGAAGAGCTCACATCAGATGCTTTCATTGCATTTCTCCCTTCAAAGTCCTCGCCTTACAAGAAAGTTCTCTCAGACTCTGTACCTTTCCTTTCTTTCCAGGACCTTCTGCTTCCCTGTCTCATGTTTCACACAGGTTTCACAAAGACTTCCTTTGAATCACCAAAATGTCTATAGTGGTCTGCTTAGAAAGGCTTGTGAAGACACCAGTAAATTATGGGTATAACTATTCAGGCCTTAGTCTCTGCTGACAAATACACAGCCTGAAATTGTGGCAGCAATGATGGAGATGTGAGCAGTAATGCAGACGTGTGATGTCAGATGTGTTTATCACTATGGGGTAAGGACTGTGTGTCAAAGCACCACTCAATCCCAGCAGAAGCAGGGCAGACCTGCTTACATTCCCTAAGCAGCCTAAGACTTGCTCAGTGTGCTCTTCGTTATGAGGAGATCTTGACTTCATTTGGTTTCTACCTGCTTGAGACAAGTTTTTACTTCCCCTGTGGCAGACTGTAGCAAACAATAAGCCTGATTCCCCATAAACATGAGTTCCCACAGGTTCCCATGACAAAAGTGGTGGCTCATGTTGACTGAGAGCAGGGGAGGGAGGAACCCCAGGAATGAGCCCTCCTGTCAGCCATCCTGTCAATTGTGATCGGTCAGCTGCTGCTTATGATGAAACCTGTCTTTGGGAGATTTCATTCTGTGCGGCTGGCCAGCTGGTATGTGTTTCTCTCTGAGGTCTGACAGCCCTGGCCCTCATTTGAGGAGGGCCCTCCCTCCTCAAATGTTTGTTCTATATCAGGCTTCAAATAGTTTGGCATCTGTTGGTCTGTGTTGTCTACTCCACCATTTGTTACGCTAGTGAGCTTCCTTCTAATCACAGCTCCTAAACAGTCTGTTCCCCTGAATGGTTTCTGCTCTAAAAAGTAGAAGTAGATGTGTGCTGGCTGTTAGCACCTGAATCTGCTCTGGTTGGAGAGGTGAGGATATCTGCACACAGGAGATTGAAACCAGCTACCAGCCTTTGCTTCTGATTAACTGTTTGGTCACACTACAATGTCTTTACCACCAGGGCATGTTACTGATGAAAAGTACAAGTTGTGTAATTCATACTTCCACTGCTTTGCAGACAGTAGAGCTGATGGACAGAAAAGACTGGTAATGATTAGATCTGCAGCAGTGATTCGCAGCCCAGGATTATAGTTTCTGCAATTTGCTTGAGTTTGTACAACCCAAATATTAGATAACATTACAATTTACATGTTCCATGGAATGCTGTCTCAAGAATGTATTGATTTATACTGCATCAGATCACTAGGGGTTGGAGAAAGCCAAGAGGAAAATGTTACTTTTTTCCTGCTGACATTTGAAAAACAGAATTACACATCTTCACACCTAGCCCTGTGTAACCTTCAGCAACCAGCCTTGGAAAGTTGCTTAAGAACTGCAATTTTTTAAGCTTTTCTTTAACAGTTATGAACTCTCTTCAAATCCTTCAAAGGCAAGGATTAGCCACCTTTGCTGCAAGCACTATGTGGTGTGAGGTTGGTGAAAAGATAGAAAATTCACCCTTTGGGTTCAGCATCACTATCTCTGCCTCGGATGGATCCAGGTTTGCTCATTTCCGTCCCTGGACTCCTGGATGACCAAGCCTGATTAGAAAAGCTGACATCTTTTTTGTCAGCGAGCTGTCTAGGAGAAGTGAGGGCACTGCTCACACGGGGTTTCTGAGATTTGGGTGTCATCGTTCATGCTATGTCTCCCTACTGATGTAGCTCCTGGTCTGTGCCACACTGATGGCAAAGTGGTCCTACCATTGCACAGCCCGCTGCTCCCGGCCCCTCAGCGGTACTCAGTGTGGTTAATGCTACAGAAACAAGACTTGCAGTGTTTAATTTTTAAATGGTCTAATTCAGTTCCCACATGCCATTACTAGCAAATGAAACAGTTTCCAGGAGAACAAATTAAACTGATACATTAAAAACCTTAATGTTAAGGCAGGTACTTGAATGTATCCAATTTTCAGAGGAACTGAGCCCTGTGTTCCCCAAGAAACACAGTTTTAAGGCAGTGAAGTCCCTGGGCAACACCAGTGCTCAGTAACTCTCCAAAATCAGGTCACTCTTGGTTGTATGCCTCGTTTAGTCATTGGATTTTGGCCTCGAATCTAACGTGTATGGAGATGAGTGGGGAGGGGGAAGCTGAGATTTTTTTTTTTTAAACTTCTCAGCTGCTTTGCTTAGAAGGCACAGACTGTTCTTTGTAAGTGTGCAGCTGTGGCTAGTCCATCACACAGTATTTTATTTTAGGATGAGACAAGCACCGAGTAAACGTAGCTCCTATTGTTACTTGTCTGTCACCCATGTTAGCAGAATTCAATGCACACAGTGTTCACCAAGGAGATGTGGCATTAGAGACACATATGCAGATGAAGGCTCTCCAGATGTGTTGCATTGAAAAGTTCAGAGCCTGGAGCATGCAGCAGTTACTTTTCTTCCCCTTGGAATCTGTATAATTCGATGAGGCACCACAGACTCAATAATCTCAAAAGAAATAATAGCCTTTGCCACAGCAGGTCACTCCCTGATGCGATGGGAGGAGACATCTTTGCAGTGCTGTGCCAGGAGTTATGCAGTCTAAAAAGTCAGCTTGACACATGTCCAAGCAGTACTCAAGAAATAGCTGCAGCATTGAACACTCAGGTGCTAGAGATGCTTGGGTACTTGGAGAGTATGGAAGTTCAGCAAAATTACTTTTGTCATGCCTGAGAAAACAATAGCACTTGAAGAAACTGAGCTATTGAGAGATTCAATTTGCAAGGAAGGAGATGGAAATTACCTAATTGTTTAATGTACTAGAAGAGGAATCTATTTCTTGGTAGAGAGAACTCTATTTTTCTTGTAATTTTGTTGTTATGTCCCAAATCTCTCTTCAAGGAGGGATGCTATGGGTCTGTCTGGGATCAGTGAACTTTCTGTTCACTTCCCAATGTGGGTACATATGCCATCTTTCAAGAAGGATGGTGATGTGTGGGCTCTTGTAGCATTAATCTCGTGTCCTGTCTTGCTTCCCAGTTTCACCCCCTTAACATACTCCATTGCAAGAACCAAGCATTGGAACCCTGTCTGAAGAATGACTTTGGGGTAAGACATAGATTGTAACAAGCCCAAATTTGATGCTCTCATAATGTCAGTCTCAGTTTTGCAGCACAGGCATTTTCCTGGCTACAAAGGACTTGGCAGGGTAATGAAACTGCTCCATGGGGAAAAAAGTTTCTGTGATACTTGCTTCTGTATACCAAATATTGCAGCAACATCTCTCACTAGAGGAACTATATCCAAATATTTCATCTCAGGCATTTGTTACCCTTCACCAGTTCTTTTGCAGGGTGCATAGAACATTGAATTGCTAGAGAGGGGGGCATGGACAAAAGTCACTGTAAAGGCAGCAAAAGACAAGAATTAAAGAAATAATCCCAACTTAAATTGGCTACAGCTGGCTCAGGAAGCCAGAGGAAAAGCCTCAAAAAGTCTGGACTATGGAAGCCATTTAGGAAGTGCAATGTTGAACTCCAAATATGGTGCAATGAATCTCAGAAATAGTCTCCAACTGTGGCTGCTACTCCATACACTGCCACATCATTCATGGTAATAGCCATAGTAGAAAGTCTGATTTCTCTTGGTTTATTCACAGAAAAATCAGGGAAAGGGGCTTCAGCCTGCTCCTGACAGTCTTGCAGCCCAGAGAGTTGCCCATCTTTGGAGGAGGTCTGTGTAGCGTTGTCTCACATTCAACAGTTCCTTTTCCAAGCTTATTTAAGAGCTAAAGGGAACTCAAGCTGTGACAAACCAGTTACCAAGGAGGATTTCTGGAGATGGCAGATGGTGGAGGAGGAAAACCATCCAGGACGGTTTATGCCATTCACGGATGGGTATGTGAATTGGTCTGTGGTGCTGCATGGTGTGGGACAGGCAGGGGGAGGTCTCCTAATCTTCTTCCAAAGCTCTGGCACAGGAACCTGGGTAATTACACATGCCACAGTAGAGTTAGGTTGCATCATTGGCAGACAGGTGTTCACCAAAACAAATGTATTCAATTCCTCAACTTTTCTTATCCCTTTTCATTATCCAAAGTGAACCTGAGAGACTCAAAACTCTGGTGGATACTTTTTTTGACTTTGCAATTCAGAGAGTGAATTATAAAGTAGAGATAATATATATGATTTTTAATGCCAATTGATTGGCAACTCGCGGCAGCTAAGATTTTTAAATGACTAATCTGTAAATTCATTGTCTAGATTTGTTTTCAGAAACAATCCCTGAGGCGATTAGAAATGCAGGAATAAATTCACAGTTAGTATGACGTATTTGCAAATAATTTCTTAAAAAAAAAAAAAAGGAGTTTATTTAGAGAGAAAACAACTCCCCTTTAGTGAATTATTTGCTCATATCTGTTTCTGAGGTTTCTCATCTCCTTCCATAGATTTCTAAGCCTTTATGCATGAGTCACCAGTGATATGATGAAACAAGGGATTTGCATTAAATAAAAATTTCCTTCATCTTTTTAAGACATGTTTCATCACTTGTGTGCTTCTATCTTTTCTCTCAACAGCAAATTAGAATAGAAAAAAATATGTATAGACTATATACCTAATGATATCCAGTTTGTTCCCACTAGATATCCACATTATTCATACTGTTAGTTTTGAAGCTGTTACTGATCAAGAGATTTTAAAATAATTTTTTTCATCAGCAGCATGTACACTGTTTGAAGGACATGTTTTGGAGATTTTGCTTTCTATGGCAAGGTTCCTCATCAGGGGAACTTTTTAAAAATTATGATGTGTGATTTTTATTCTTTGCCAAAGTGGCTTTTTTTCACAGAAGACTGACAGTAACTCAGTCTCCAGTTATCTGTTTATATAGTTTCTAATTGCATTACTTTCATAATGATATGCTGTATGTTCTATGTGTGGATCCAAAAATACAACAATACAGTAAATTAGAGAAAGATGATGATTCATTAAAGAGACCTACTATTTTTTTATCACACTCTGCTACTAGCATGCCAGGAATGCAGTTTTAACCAGGCATTCTACTGCTATCAATATCTTTTAGATAAGCTTTAAATAACCACTGGAAAAATACACTCTGGACAGCTTTAGGAAGTTAATAACAGCAATTAAATCATAATTCTTTGGGGAGAAACCCTTAACAAACCACAGATGAAAATTCTCCAAGAGATCTCCTCAGCCACATGTGCAGAGGCAGAGAAACCCGCCACAAAGGCAGGATCAATAGGGCCCTTGTTGGGCTGCAGCTGGCATCCCACCCCAGCAGGTGTGCAGGATTTGGGCCCTGTGCCTCTGTCAGATCCCTGTGCTCCTGCCTGCCTCTTGCCCCATCCTTCTGGCAGCTGGAGGGGACTGTCCCACTCCTCCTCCTGGCACCCAGCAGCTGTGCAAGAGCTGCAAGGAGCTCCACTCCCCCTGCACACAAGGATTGCTCTTTGTGGCAAAGGCAGAGGCTGGCTGCTTGGGCATGGACAGAATCCATGTGCCAAATGCTCTGGGCTGGGGCTTGGGAGTGCCCTGACTGTCCAGCCAAACAGTGTACAGAGCCTTCCCCAAGTACTTCCTTGCTGAGTGCCAGGGTGGTTTTTTTGCATAGTTTCTTTCATTCAGCTATGAATTGCAAGTGAAACAGCTACAAATGCCCCACAGCAGTTGTCCACCAGTTGTTTTCTGGTGGGTTATGCTGGGCTTAAGGCATGAGCACCTCTGACTTGTAGGCTTGAGGACTCTGCAGTGGGACCTACAGCTTTGCAGGAGGCTTTTATTCACAAAATGTGAGGATGGGCATGGACTTCTAGAGCCTTTGGGTTTTCTCCCTCTATCCTCTTTGAAAGGTTTCCCCTACTCAGAGCTAATAGCAGCAAATATGTGGTGGTTCCACCCTAGTGACAGAGAAAGGACCAGCCACAGGAGTCTATGCTAGCTCTGGCTGTCACAATGGCTGTGAGACAGGTAACATCCCCTTACCCTCCACACACCATCCCAGTGGAAGGGTATTGCTCTGAACAACAGATGCTGCATGTATCCTAAAATGCCTATGGGACTGCACTCAGCCGGAGCCTGTCTGCCTCATGCCTGCTGGGTACCAGTGATGCGGTCCTACATCAGCCATCAGCAACTGCTTTCCTGGCTGCTCCTTTTGGAAAAGCAAACAAACAAGTTTTTGTCTAATATCTGTCCGTTTCCTTTGGAGTCCTGCCGAGAGTTCATTTGGAAGTGGGTTGTAAGGAGCCTCATTGCAGCAGGGAAGAGTAGTTGTTACTGCTGCAGGAGCTACTGGATAAAATTCTATGGCTTGTGTTACACAGGGAGTCAGGCTACGTGTTTGTTGTAGCAGTTCTTGCAGCCCTTAAGATCCACATCATTGTCGGCTTCAGCAGGGCTGGCTCACAGCCTAGGGGCTGTAACACAGGCTGGTTTTTGTGAAATGCTGACTTTTTGTTCTTCCTGCTGCCCACTGCCTGTGACTTTAATTTATGCTGTTCAGAAGAGTCTATCTTATGCACTGGGTTCATACAAACTGCTTTATTTGAATGTTGTTTTAAATATTTGTGATGACAATACTTTTGTGGCCACAGCCTCTGTGGCCATAGCACGTCTGTGACATGGGTCTTTGCACTTCATGTGGGACATGTCCCTCATCCTCTTAGTAGGCCCTTTATCCTGTACAGCTCTTCTGAGTAGTCTGTCCTGAGGGTGTCCCTGCCCTATCCTGGTGTCCCTGCACTGCTCACCCCTGCAGCCAATAGCAGGGCAGCAAGAAGAGCAATCTTTCTGGATTTATGTTTCCTGCCTGCAAAAGTGTCAGTCAGCAGTGAGGAAAGTGAAAGTAGGGGTATCTGCTTTCCCAGCTCTGCAGACAGGCATGGATGCCTTGGAGTTGCACAGGGCTGAGTGCAAAATCTGGCTCACATTTCCATATCAGCCACTGCATCCTCAGGTAGGAGAAAAACTCATTAATAGGTCCCAGTAACATTTCACAGTTCACACAGTGAGGTGAGGCCAGACAGACAGGTTTTGTGTCAAAATTTTAATCCAGTCCCAAAAACTGAGAATATCTGGAGGATTTCCTGTCCAGGACTCAGCCCTGCAAGGTGGCCAGGCTGGATATATTTCATGAGCCAAAAATGAAAGAATACAGTGGTTAAGTAACCAGGCTCCATTTGGAGATTCTCACTCTATAATTTTGCTAAAATATCTTCTAGTTTGATGACTTCAGTTACAGGCTGCCTTGTTTATTTGCTCTGCTGCAAAACTGCGATTTCTGAAATCACTCCCTGTTGGGCCTTTTATAATTCTCGGCTTCCCTAATAACCCTAATTTTCTGTCACAATTTTCTTCTTCAGTGTTAGTGCCTGCTGTTTATTCTTCTTTGTAAACTGGAAACTCTTATGTCAAGCCCCTCTTTAGTAAAGTGGTTATGGTGAACTGACATGTCCTAATAAAATCCTGTGCTCATATGGAGCTCAGATACTGAGGAAATTTGAAAGATGTGTGAAACCCTTTTCTATTAAAGCAATGAAAAATAATTTGTCTTCAGTAATATTGTATAGGAAATTCAACAGTAAAAAATGGTATGGTCATTCCAGTCTTACTACAGCCTTTGACCTTCCTTGTATATGTGAATTATTATGGAAGAAAAGGAAGAATCCGTCATATACAATTTTTAATGTGGTAAGTAATACAACCCTATGACCCAGTAGACAGTGGCCCATTCTTCACTCACTAGGAAAGCACTTTTGCTGGGAAATCTTCTCCTTATGCTGTCTCAGATATGTGAGGCCTAGCTGTGTTTGTTCTCACCATCACAACAGAATAAAAATTAGATTTTTTTTAAACAGACCTGACATTTTTGTGTTGCAGATAAAACCAACCTCAACTTATGTACATTACTATGTTTCTGCATGGAATTGTCACCATCTTGCTCTCATTTGCTCCTGTTTAAATGCAGTGAAAACTGCCTGACAGTCCCAGGCGTCACTCAGTGTACAGTGAGGATACATCAGTCAGAACTGGCTCCCAAGATGGAATACTGCATCAGTGTAAATCTTGGCATGACATCAGTGGCATGACTCTGGATCTGCATCAGTGGATGTTAGAGGCATTTCCTTCTTCTTTGGAAAGTTCTCCCGGTCTTCAACAGAAGTGCCATCCCATGGAGCACTTGTTTAACTCCTTTTGCTAGCTCTGAGTTAGGAAAATTATTTCCTTTAGACAGAGATTTTATCTGGAGTGGGTTCTCTCTTCCAGTTGTTTTGTATCATAACCAGTAGAGGAAGAGACTTCCCATGACATCTTCCATAATAGAAAGATGGTAGAAGAAATTGGAGTGCAGAGGATAACACAAAAACAAGACATAATGAAAGTTGTCTTTGTCCAGGATGAAAGTTGCTTCTCACCCAGCAAGCATCCTAGAAATAGCTACCTTTAGTAAAGTTCAAATACTCTTTCTTCATGCGCCTTTTCTTCATGTTCACAGGTCCATCACTGATGTGCATGCATTGCTTGTGATATAAGAATTTACAATAATTTATGGCTCATCTTTTTATCATTTGTTTCTACCTTTGCCATTCCTGTTCTAAACTGAGACCAATATGTTATGATGACTTTGAATTTGTGCAAAGGGAACAGGAAGCTATGACTGGGCTAGTGTTTTGCTCAAGTGAATTTCCCTATTATGAACTGACTCCTAAGAGTGTAATCAATCCAGTTTTGAGGTAGGCTGAACATGTACAATTAGTTATTTGTGCTAGTATACCCAGGGAGTCCAATTCAAGGACTGTGGACCTGAAGACATAGATACAGAACAACATGAAATTCTTGCTCTACAAAACAAACTCTTTAGATATCAAATAAGATATGCTAAATGATACAGTTCCTTGTTCTGAAAAGGTCATCTCTTTTTATTTAAGTTTAGCTTTTATAAGCTTTATTTGACTCTTTCTGCTCCTTGCAGTGAATGGACAGTGAACAATCATTTCCTATCCGCTGACTCCACACCATGACAAATTTTCACAACAGTATAAACCACATAGCTTATCATAGTTGGTCTTTCTCTGAGCTTTTGCCATCTCAAATATATCCTTTGTGTCCTTTTGTTGAGATGAGGCGACCTTAACTGAAATATAATCAAGATACAGATGAACAGAGTCATAATTTTGTTTTTGTCTTGTTTTTTTTTACTGGCATTTGAGTTGTTTTTTTAACTGCTGCTGAGCAGAGCTGATGCTTCTGTGTCTATTGTAATCTTGAACATCCACTACTGAATGGTAATCATCACCTCAGAGTCCATAATTTTATTTCACTGTGAAGGGTATTTGTTCTATTGTAATCGAAGACCTTCTGTTTCACGTCTTTTGGCCCTTTAGCTGTCCCTGCCAGGTCCTTCCCACTTAGCTGCTCAGTTTCTTTAAAAACCATTCATGGGAGATTTTACCCAAAGAATTTAACATCTAGTTGTATTTTATTTATGACTGTCTCACCTGACCCATATGTTAATTATCTTCAAAAAACTGAAATGGATTTTACAAGACATAATGTCCCACTACAGAACTGACTTTTTCTCTTCTATATAGCTGCATTCAGACACATATTTGTCCTTTAATGTAGCCTTTGCAAATTTGTGCATTAGAGTTACAGGCTTGCAGGTCTGTAGCTCTCCAGATCCTCACAGGCATCACATTTGCTAACCCTCAGTGTTCAGTGCCTAAAAATCAATATGGGAAGTTAGGTACCCCTATCAGTGATTCAGCTCTTACTTCCTTGAGTTTTCTCAGAACTCCTGATAAATACCACCCAGTCCAGACAAATCATTAGCACTTGTGTTAACGTTACAACAGCCTCTCTGAAGTCAGTTATGTTTCAGATGGATCCTCTGCAGTATTGCCTTCAAAAAAAGGCTTCTAGTGAGGAAATACCAGCAGTTTCTTCTACAGTGATCCTAGAATCATAGAATGGTTTGGATTTAGACGTTAGAGATCATCTAGTTACACCCCCCTCCACGCC
>VXBU01002480.1:282100-299049 GCA_013400315.1 Bombycilla garrulus
GGGTTTTGTCCTCAGGGAGGAGGAGGACCCTGGGAAGAGACCCCTGACCAATGGGACCACAGGACGAACTATCTTTCAGGGATGGGGGGGAAAAGGGACCCACCACCACGGGCAGTGTGGGGAAAGAATACAGCTACTTAGTGTAACCATTATATAAATTCAGTGCAACTAAAGAACCCCATGTAAACATCAGATATAGTTCACCACAACACCGTCATCACATGCTTTTGTAAAATGTCTCTCTCCATCTTCCTTTTAGGCTCCCTTCAGCTACTGGAAGGCCACAGCAATGCAGGTATTCACTCTGCTTTTCTGCAACAGCCTTATACCCTAAGTATTCAGCCTGTCAGTGGGCTCCACAGATTGCCTGGCAGGCTTTTTGCTCTAATGTTGATGATTCCTGTGGAAGAAGAATTTAGTATTATGTTTGACTGCTCCAGCCAAATGTTCTTCAAACTTTATTTTTCCCCTGCCTGCCTAATTATATTTTTGCATTTAATCTGCCAGGTTTTATGATCCCTTTTACTTTCTTAACTTGGATACACCTTCTGCTTTTTTGAATGATGCCTTCTCAATTCTAATAAACTCTTTTACTTCCCAAATTTCTAGCTCACTGCTCCATCACACCAGGTGTTTTTATTGTTTCTCAAGTTTGTTCGAACAGATAGTGTGCACTGGAGCTCTGCTTTTAGTAGGATGTTCTTTGGTCCCTGTGCTATCCATAACGAGTTTGTTCTCTCAGATACCTTTTTAGTTTCCTTTTAAACAAGTTTCCTCATTCTCATATACTTCCATTTCTCGAAGTTCAGCCCAGTTTTGGTGGCTTTTTGATCTTTGATGCTCCAAAGACTATATTTGATCTAAGTATGTTATCATCATTGCTTTTCAATGATTGTTTTTCTATGAACTTTTGAACCAAAACCTACGTAGTCTTTACTGTCATGGCACGAAGTATTTTGAAATCCTGAGATGAAAAGATTTTAAGGTGATAAGGACACTGCTCAAGACCAGTGTCAATGGGATTGATTTAAAGGCAAAATGGTAGAAGACATTTAAGAATATATTTTGAAGTATTCAACTGTTATGGATTTTATCAGAGATCAGGAAGGAGGGTAGTGTGGAGATGGAATGACTTGGGCTTATATCACTGGAGGAACAGATCTCAGATCAATAAGACCCCATAGAGTGACTTCAGGCAGTATTGAGAACAAGCAGAGGAGAGGAAATGATGGACCAGGAAGGTATTTTTGGTAGCAGCACTTAGAGTGGATTTGAAGAGTAATCAAGCAATATTTTGGCTGGATGGTGTGGCATGAGGAGATAATACAACCTTTCTCAATATTAATATGTTCATGCAAATGAAGCTGCCTCTAGGCAAACTAAGTCAATATCTTGACGGCAGTTGGACAACTGGACCCCTGTCTGAAGGAGTTCATATATTAAAAAATTATTCAAATCTCAGAAAATGTTAATGGACTAATGCATGAGAGAAATTGAGGATTAGAAGTTCTGAGTAGTGCTGATGGTCTTGAAAATATACCTGCAATATTATATTACTTGTGCCATACTGCTTAGGAGATCCTCTAGGAAAATTAGCAGAACCATTTCGGGTCAAAATTGTAACCAAAGGCTAATCCTTCAATTAATCAAATCATTATGGATGAACTTTTTTATGCAAAGGGAGCAGGTAATTTTGTGTTACTGTTTTGCATATGTAGCCTTATTCACTGAGGAAATGTAATCATCAGTCCAGGCAGTGCTTTTCTCCTTGCTTTCCAGCCACTAGCTTAGAAATAAATGTGCACAGAATGGATGTGTGTGGTAGTAGCAATATTCTTTCCCTCTGATTTATTTGGTCCCATACACGCTGAATACATCAGACATTTGTTTAAGTGTATCTTTCTGGGTAACTGTGGACTGGAGGAATATTGAACTTGGTATAATACGAATCTCTCAATAAATAAAAATTCTCACACTAAATCTCCCTTTATAAAGGCTGAGAAGAGAGATCTGTAGCATTCCACCTGCATATGAATCGATTTCAATCAACCTTTAGGAGGTTTCAGGCTGTGTTAGCTGTAGGATAGCACAGCACAGCAGCAAAACGGCCCTCACATCCCTTATTGACAGGTTTGTTATGAAACATGGAATATTTAGATTGAGGAGATTCATCCCAGTACTGCAGATGCCCAGCCCTGTTATCTTTATTTCAAGTCTGCTCTAATGCTATCCACAAGCACACCAGCTTCCCCATCATATGCAACAGGGCACTAACTGCTCCAGACAGGCATTTTCTGCAAATGAATTATCTCTTTAAGGGAGGGAGACTGAGTGGGATATTTTCTGGTTGCTTTTTGTAAGGGCAATTTTTGTATTTAGGAAAATGGGCCAACTTTCCCATATCAGAATCCTCTGATTCAGATGTGGGCAAGGTGAGAGGTTAGAGGCCTTGTTTTTAATGTGTGACGCAGCCTCTGATTTTTACACTAATTGAAGCATTTATATTTTTCAGCAGAACAAAAATGCAAAACGAACACATTCCTTGGAGATTTATAACCCCACAATGGATTCTCCTATCTTCTCTCCCTTAATTATCCCAAATTATCTGAACTCTCATGAAGAAGAAAGAAATTAATATTAATATTCCATTTAGAATATACTCTAAAATGCAGTAGAAAATGAAGGCAAGAATAATGATAAAGAAGGTAGCTAAGATGATTTGGAATATATAATCTTTCTTCTCTTCATTGCAGCTTTCTTATACTAGAGTAAGACAGGAAAACTCGGTCTTGCATTCCTTTAGCAAGGCAATATTTTTTCTGCATTAACTTCCAGTATATAAGTAAAAGCTTAGTAAAATATTGTTCTGTCTGTTAAATGTAATATTTTGGTTCTGTGCCTTGGTCAGAAAAAAAAAAAAGGGATAAAAGAAATTGAATAATTCTTTTTGAATAGTGTTTGTACATGGGAGGCAAATATACAGGTGTGACTCCTCACTGAAGAGTAGACAGGAAAAATGGTTAGAAGAAAAGAGCAGCTATAAACTGACATGAACTGAAGCAGAAATTAGAGTTTAAGTTGAAAGAAAGGAGGAAATTACAGTTACCAGGAGAGGAAACAGTGGGATCAAAGTAATCAAAACTGCAAATGTTGAATTTGTGTCTATGGACCGTAGGACAGAGAGAGAGAGAGAGAGAGAGAGAGAGGGTCAGTTGCATGAAATTGGCAGAAAGGTATGTGCTGGTTTGAGATTGATTGACATTTTGTTAGGTAGGAAATAGCTACCCCTGGAAGTGAGGTTTGCATATCAATTTCTCATGAGCTCAGTGCAACACCAATTGTGGTCAGTTTTTAAGATAGAGAAATGAGCCAATCAAAAGTGAAATGCGTTTTAGTAGGGATATATATTTGGCACAGGACTGCCCGGGAATCGCTTTTTTCCTTCCGGCCTTAAACAAGTACAGACGTGTGGGCAGCCTCAGCCCAGTTTCAACCCCCCCGCCATGGCCACGGAGGCCTATGGGAGGGGGAGGCTGGGCCGGGCCATGCCGGGAGCCCCTCCGGAAGGAACTGTCCCAGCAGGGAGAGGGGGGAACAGAGGGATGGGCTGGCCCCAGCCTGGCAGAAGAATTCTCCCCTCCCCGGCGTGGAGAATCTCCCGTTTCTGCAAGCTGCGGCTTAAGGATCTGTTATTAGAAGAGCTGATAATTAGTAAAAATTACTGACAGAAATCCCAGAAAATGAGGTTTTAACTGTTTCTTGTCTAAATAAACCTTTTTACGGCATGTATCTTATTTAACTGAAAAGGGAGCAGCTTAAAAAACATAAGAGACGGGACCTGAGACCTGATGTCAAAGAAAAGACAGGAAAGAATTCAAAGTAAAAAGGAAGAATGAAGGAGTGGGCCGAATTAGCATGAACTTCTCTTGCAAAGCCATAGAAAATGGACTGGATGCATTTATAACATGTAGAATGCTTTTTAGGGAGATGTCCTAGTTCTTTGGGAAGTACTAATGAAGCATTAAATTTTGTTGTTCCCAGCCCCAGGGACGACCAGAGATAGGGAATACAAGAGCACGAATTGTTGACGTCTCTGGCCCCAGAGACAACCAGAAATGGGGAGTGCTGGAGCACTAATTATTGATGTCCCTGGCCCCAGGAACAACCAGAAATAGGGAGTGCGAAAGCGCTAATTTAATAATATCCCCGTCCCCAGAGATGAGAGGTAACTCTTCCTTGAGATAAAGATGGAGCCGATGAGGAGAGTTTTTATTTTAGACTAGGAAAAAGACATTCTTAAACTGCACCCTAAAAGCTGATACAGCCCATGGGCAATTGTGAGAGAACTGTCCCACGGGGGGTGATGTTTCACAATGGCAAATCCATGGGCGAACCATTTCTGAGCTGTGTGGCCACAGGACTGGTATTCTTATAAGAGCAAAGCAGGAGGGACTTCTGCACTTCCTGATAAATTAGAGAAATGATTGTTCAAGGGGTGAATTAACTAAAAAACCTAAGTTTTATCTTGTCATGTTGTCAGTGGGAGAGTGAACAGCAGGTGGGGGGAGGATGAATGTTTTGGAAGTTTCATTCTGGTTTCTTTATTTTTTCCTTCCTTTTTTAGTGTTAGTTAATAAAATTTCTTCTCTATGCTTTAAGTTTAAGTAGTTGTGCTCCTGTTTTAGTCCTCTCACAGCAAAAATTAAGAAAAATGTATTTTCATTAATGCACTGGCCCTTGGCCGGTGTCAAACCATGACATTCTTAGTTCCCTGACTGGAAAATCAAAATTTAATAAATAAACCCATGACAAGGTACCACAGAGAAGGGTGGAAGTGGGAAAGGAAGAATGTCTCTTCATTTGGATGGTGAGATCAAAGTACCAGGTAAATGTCCAATTGGCCACTGACTGACTTCTGTTGTGAGTTACAGGTTTATTATTGGCCTTTCCTGCTGCAAGATGACTGCCATCTGCTATGCCAGGTTCCTGGCTCCCAGCTCTAGGGCATTGACTACAGGGCTCCCACTGCCCTGGAAGTTTGTAGTTACAAGACTTGAGTGGAGGATTGATTTAGTTTAGGTTTACAAGTGTCCTAAGTTGAAAACCAGCCTTGAGAATTGGTCCTTGATGGTGGGATACCATTCACACTGAACGTAAAAGTATGCCCAAGTTTGGCTTTAAAATTGAGAGCATATCTGAGTTCTATAACCACGTCTACATTTTATTCTGTGTAAAATTTGTTCAGTGTTTCCACTCACTGAGAGAAGTCAGGGACTTTCAAAGGACCCACCACTTGTGAGGATGTTGGCTTACATACACCTGTCTTGATGTTGCACTGTGGGCTATGATTAAAACTACGTTATCCCATGAAGTAATGTTTGATTTCTCATACAAAACTTTGTGTCAAAACTGTAACTTTTTTAAGGTGGGGGGGATATGGAGTAACTCTACTCTTCTGTGCTTATAAACCCATTTTTTCTCACTGTCTTGGTGCAATGTTAGCAAATTGCTAAAGGTGGAAGACATCAACTAGAGTGAAGCCTATCTGCAAAGCGGTTGCATAGTACATATTGGGCCTGAGGATGGATTGTGGGTGAAAAGACTGTCATATGAAAAAAAAAAAAAAATCAAAGCACCAACAATAGAGAATGATACTAAAAATAGTGAACAGACTTGAGCTCAGCTGTGAACTAAAAATCCCATATTACTGTTTCCTTTTAGCTTGAAAATAGCCTTTACTGTTTTTGTAACAATATGCTGCTCTGTTTTGTTTGGTCAGCTTTCAGAGGCTCAAGACATGGGTGTAAGAAGTATTGAGGCATGGAGAAATGTATAGAAATTGATCATGTTCAATATGCAATCCAGCTGCTCAGAGCTGTGCATTGCTGCACGGAGTGGTAGTGCTGTGTGTATGTACAATTGAGGTGCAGCTGGAGGATACTGTGGATTGGATATTTTGTGTTCATTTTCAGTATAGAGCTTCTGTATAAAGAACTTGTGTGTCTCAGCCATCTCCAACAAAACAAAATATTTTGAAAGTAGCACCAGGTTCCAATGAAGTGCTTTGTTGTTCTGCTCAATATAGCAACATTCAGTCCCAGGAAAAGCAATTTTGTGAACCTGCCCCCTTGGTTTTATTTAAAAGTCAGAAAAAACCCAAATCAAACCAAAACTCATAGCTAAAGATGTTAGTAGTAGCTACAGGTTTTTGATGTACATGTGTGTTTTGAATAGTTACTAGCAAATATATGACCTCTAAACATAATTGAATGGGGAAACTAGATTTTATTTCATTTAGTCAGATGTAACAATCAAGAACATTTGCAATCCACCATTGAGAAACAGTAATGTAATAGATAAAGCACTGGACTGAGATTTTAATCTAGGCATTGCTATAGAATTTCTACATCAAATTGTCCAAGAAAATTAGCCAGAACACTTAGCCAGGGCTTTCTTGTCTGTGAAATGAGTATGATAATCCCACATTACTAGTCTGTGATAAATCCATGAATATTACTTGTGTTTACTGAACAGTTTCTGATTAATGTTTTCTCTTCCTCAATTATTTCAAAAAATAACTTCTCAAAAAAACTGACTAAAGATATGAAAGCTATTACATTACATGCCCAATATAAATTTGCTGCCACATGCTAGACTGTTGAATGCCCCTGGATGAGAAATTAAAATAATTTGTTTAAATTATTGAACAACTGGTTGCCCAAACTATCATATGACCAAAGATATCTCTTACTGACTTCATGATCACTGAAAATTTCTGCAACAGTCATAAAAAATTATGCATCTTAGTTACATGCCTCATTAATTTTTTTCATTAAGTAAGAGATATGAGGCTAAAATGACACAATTTTATTATTAAAAGTAGATTTTGATATCCAAATACATTTTTATGCAGCAAAAATTTTATAGATTGTTTACTTGTTCATCATTTAATGAGCAGCAAAATATTCTGCAAGCTGCCACGGAAGAAAATAGCACATACAGAAGGATGAAGAAGGAAATAGCACATGTTATAAATTGAACAAAATAAATACAAGGTATCTATGCAAGCTTTTTATTACATGCCTTTTTCTCTGTTACTTTCGGTAGAAAGAAATACTCTGCATTTCTTAATGGGAAATAGGATAAGATACTGAATTCCAGGTGCTGCTTGTTACCTCTTCTTAATTTGGAAAAACAAGAAATGTGGGGTTTTTCTATTCTTGCTTCCATTTCCTTACAGTTGTCTCCTATGTATCACGTATCTGCAGTGGTGCTCATTTCAAAAAGAGTCCCGTGTGAGAATGCATGATGGTCTGATTGTGAAAGACTTGACTTCCTTCCCTTTTCTGGAGATCCCAAAGGCCACATTTGTCTTACAGTCTCTTTGTTATGGGTGTAACTAAATGTAAAACACTTTGGCATGTTCACCTGTATAAAGTAGTGCCATTGAAATGCAAGCTGTTTTCCTGCAGAGAAACACAAAAAGAAAAAAAAAAAAAAACAAAAAAAAAAAAAAACAAAAAAAAAAAAAAACAAAAAAAAAAAAAAACAAAAAAAAAAAAAAACAAAAAAAAAAAAAAACAAAAAAAAAAAAAAACAAAAAAAAAAAAAAACCCACCAAACAAATGAACAGCAACAAAAAGCAAAGTAAAAGATTTCCAGGGATAAAAATGTGAACACTGGTAGGTAAATAAAACATTAGGAAGAAGGGAAAATACTTCCGGAAAACAAAGCAATAAGATAATAAAAAACCTCAACTATTTGAGCAAGTTGACAGGCTTGCAGAAATTTCTAGCTTACAAGGTATTTGCAGAGAGAAAAGATGAATCAAGACACTATCATCAAAATAAAAATTTTAGCTCTAACTTGTAGAGAGTCCAAATATTTTCCTCTGTGACATAAATTTGCACAGGTAGTAAAAGCTTCCAATTACAGAGTTTTTTTCTGTATTTTACATCCTTGGAAATACTTTTCTCAAATGAGTATGAGATTCTGTCCTTCCCAATTTATGACTTCTACATGTGTGCTGGTTTGAAAGCAAAACCAGTGAGACTCTAAGTTAGAAATATAATTTAATAGGAAAAAGTAAAATACATGCAAGTAATATAAAGAAACCAAAACCACTGACAGAGTCAGAATACAACCTGATACCCTGCTAGTTAGGGTCGTGGCAGCAGTCCAGATGAGGTGGTCTTGCTGAAATAGTGATCCTGAAGACAGGTCTGGTAGCTCTTGTCCTCTGGAAACCAGTGGGTCAGGGCTACTTGTTCTGTCCCAGTTCCCACATTATATCCAGGTGGGAATGCTTGGCTCCTCCCCCTGGGTGGAGCATATCACAATGGGATTATGTAATTCTATGAGTCATGTGGTGGATCCTTACAATGGGCTGATGTCATTGTATGAGTCATGGGGTGGGTCCCCACAATGGCCCATTAAACACAAACGGCTCCCGGAGGGAGTTATCTATGATTCATAGGGCAAGGTGTTAATGGCCCATTAACAGGAGATAGTCCAGGGGAGGAGGCAAAGAAAAACACTGCCCCTCCTTTGTTTCAACAGTTAATGAAGATGAAGATAGAATACAGACCCTCTGGCACATTTTTACATTGTAACCTAGGACAACACGACACATTAGGAACTGGAATTACGTATAAAAATAGAAAGAAAATAAAGCTTAACAAGCTCATTGATGGATAGTCCTATTTATTCACTGCAAAAGGACACTTTTGCCATTGTGAAACAGTGACAGGACTTACCCTGAGTTGTCATTCAGCCATGGACTAGACCCTAGGTATTCAGTCTTTCAGGTAAATGCCCTGATAACAAGGCTATAGAAGTATAGGCATAATCATGTTTTTGGGTTTTTTTTTGTTTTTTTTTCCCTCTCCATTGATTCTAGTGGCCTGTGTCCAACTCAACAGAATAGAGAGCTGCATAGAGGTCTCCCCTTCTGGAGCAGCACCCCAACCCTCACATTGCTAAAGAGCAGTCCACGAACAAGTATCCCCATATCCAGCTCCTCTTTGCTCTTTTTGGAAAGGTAGCCTCTGTCTAAATCCAGGAACTGCTCCTCCTTTCATCCAGGTTGTTTTAGGAAGTCATGGCTCTACCTCCTTGTAACCTTCTTTATAAGAGGTTCCCATCCACACATAAACTTCTGCAGGAACGTCTCTGTTGGGAAGGAAGTGTTTGAAGGGGGCAGAGGCACACGTCTTTTGACTCCACTTGTGCTGAGCAACTCTTTTTAAATTTTTTTTTTTTTCAGTTTAAAGTTTCTGGAAAGTAAGTGAAACTGAGCAAAACAGTTTTGCTTTGCTAGAGATCTAATGTTTGCTATACACATATTTTCCTTATAATTAATAACTCCACAAAAAAAATCAATAAATGTTCTTTATTAGACTTTTAACTTTGTTTCAGTCTCCAATGATAGCTTCTTATCAAAATTAATGTTCTGAAGGTCCTAGTTTGAGATAGTTTTTATAACTTTTCCATACCAGACCATATTAACTCCTGTTATAATCTACCAGTCTATGCTGAACAGAAACTAATGTGTTGAAGGCTCTCTCTTTACAAAATGTTCATGCTTCTCAGGTTTGGATTGTTATATGCTGAAGGACAAGGAACAACAGAAATGTGAATTGCCTTTTAAATTTGGGGTTATCATCTGCATTTTAGTTATTTATGCTAAAATATCTCAAAGGCGTTAATTCACTTTGTCTTAGATGTAGAATTTGATGAAAACTGGGTCTTCTCCCTGGTTTAAAGGATACATATCAACAAACATTTCCATGCCAGATGTACTTAAAAGTGAGAAGTTGGACTATTTTTTCCTGTTTTGCTTAAACTTACTCAGTTTAGGGTAAACTGACTCTCCTGACATTTGATAGTTTGCCTCAGTAATGCTGTGCACTCCCTCTTTTTTAGTGGGTGTGTGAAATGGTTTAGGTAAGACTTGACAAATTCTGAATGTTAGTTTTGCATTTCCCTTTGTTTGGAGAAATAACCAGGTGTACTTGGTTTCCATAACATATGTTAAGAAAATATGTCTTGCACAGTTGCTTTTCTTCTGCCCTAATGACTAAATGCAGTAGGAAGGTCGGAAAAGGCCTCAGCTGAGTTGAAACTAAAGAGGAAAAAAAGAAACGGACATTCATCATTGAAACCTGGATCCACAGAAGGTAGGTTTTAAGGCAGTTTTATTTATGTAGGTTTCTAACAACTGTCTTACTTAATCTGATTGTGAATAGGGGAGAAGTTGTACTGCCATGGATGCCAGTGCATGGTCTAAGCTCCAGCTTTCTTTATTACTTCCATTATCACAGTGGATCTTATTTGGCCTGAATTACTAACATCCTTATAGGAATGATAAGACTAAAATGGTTCTACCTGTCATTCACTGATGTATAAATCGACAGTCAAATGACTGATCAATTTCTCTGCCCTTCAATACCTACTTTCATCTTGATTCGCTGTATAAAATGCTGCAGTTTCAGCTAAGTTTTCTAAGAGGTAGGTAAAGTAAATTAGGCAATTAGACAATCTTAGATTTGAAAATTGAAAACCAATTCACATCTCTGTCTTGCAAAGAAAATACATTTCAAAATCTGAAAATACAAAATCTTTTGTAAGGAAGAAATGTCCTTACAAAAGAAAACTCCGGTAGTCCTAGCAGTCTGTGTGTGAATGATTTTCATGAATTTCTAATATATTTTTCTTTTGTTCATTTAAAAAAAACAAACAACTTTGTACTCTAGAAGCTTTTGAGAAAGAGAAGTGTTTAAAGTGGAGCAATAGGAAGTGCTAAATATTTTATTAGTGATTTGCGATAACATGATTTTCCTTTATTCCTTTAATAGAAAAACATCATGACAATCATGAGGATTAATGTATGAGAATGTATTACATGGCAGCCTCTGATTGTATATATAAATTGTTTCTTTAAAAAAGAAAGTTATGTCAAAATAGATTACAAGAAGACTAGAAAATTATTGTAGTCAGATCAAACAGAATTCACAGTCCATGAATTTTTTCCTGTAACGTCTGCTGCCTCCTGACTGAGATCACCCAGTCTTCATCTGTTTCCCTCTTTCACAGGAATGTCATGGTGCTTTTGTTCACCTCTTTGGTTTAAAACAGAGTAAAGTGAGTGACTCTCTCAAGAGTTTAATGTGGGAAAAATGCTTCATGATGTGAGGTTTCATCCCAAATCACTTTTCAGTTTATTTAGTCCTTTTTGCTGCTGTTGGTGAACCTGTGCCCTTTATGGTCTACAGGTAATCATTTACTTTTTAACATTAATATGACCACAGTTATATGTTCTATATAATCTGTCAAAACTAAGGAACAATGAAGAGCTGCAGAAACAAAAAAGAAACCCCAAACCAAACACCCAAATATAAACATAAAAACTGAGGCAGAAACCATCAAAATAGAAAAGCTGAGGCAGACAAAGGCTGAGTAATAGTTTTGACAGGCTGACTGGAAGCCACTGCGCTTTAGGCTGTGAGAGCTTCATCCAAGTTTTACTGGTTGCAGTAGAATGACTTCAGCAGGCTTTGATTCAAACCCAATTCAACCAATTTATTGAATGATTTCTTCATTTTTGTCGCACCAGTCTTGTTGCTGAGCAGGAATGAAGAGTATGGGGACAAGGGGAGGCTTAACGAAAAGCTGACCACACAAATGCAATGTTGGAATCTGCATGGGGTTGTTCAGCCTCCACAAAGAACCAAACTTATTCCCATGGAAACCAATGTTCAAAGATGAATAAGTAGCTTGGCTCTCAGCAGCTCCCTTTCCTTTTTTCTCTTGGGATGTTTTGTTGTTGTTTTTGGTAGAGGGAAAGAAAGAGTCTCTTCACCTCCAAGCAGCTTGAGAAAAGACTGGCAACATTCATTCCACTAATAAGGTGTCAATTAATGCAAAGAGGAATGTCCTGGATTTCTCAAAGAGATGTATTTTTCAATAGGAGCTAGTCAAGACGTTGATGAGGTTTTGTTTCTCTTTTTTCGTTTTGTTTTGTTTAAATGGAACATACACTTTCTCACAAAAGGGGCTTCGAAACTGGTGTTGTAAGTCTGCCCTCACGTGTTGGATTTTAGCTCTCCAGGAGAGAAAGCATGAGCTCAAAGGAATTCGCCAGATGTATTGTGGCACCACCCAGTACAAATACTCATGTCTGGTTTTTTTTAATATTGAGGTTTAGAGACTAATATAGGTGTAGCAATGGATTACATACACAAGAAATACACAGAGGTATGCACTATTCATTTAATGTAGCAGACATGGGTCATTGTAATTCCTACACTAAGTAGATTCAAAAGGAATGTCACACAGTTGTTGCTGATGGTATCAGCGTTGTAATGTGTTGCAGCTATTGACTGATATAAAAAAAGATGGAAGGTGGGTTGAAAAGCAAGAGAATGATCAACCAACTTCGAGTAAGTAAGGAAGATAGTCTCAGAAATCTGAAGGAAATCCTTAGCATTTGGCTTCTTGTGAGGAAGGTTTCTGAGAACAGGAAATGCCATAGGATATAGCGTCATATGGGAAATGTCCAGTGTGAGTCAGCATGAATCAGTGCTTAGCTGGAGCACAAGTGCTTCTGCAGTCTTTGGAACCAATGAAGCCAGGTCTCCTGCAGGCTTCCACCTGGGCCAGCTGAGTCTGATGTCTCTAAAAGTGTCGGTGCCTGCTGAATTTTTGGTATCATAGGCATCTACAGAAGAGATTTTCAGTCCAAAGGAGGATCTCTTCTGCGTGGATCCTCTGATACCTAAATGATGATCTCATGCTGCAGCCTTTCCTTTAGTAGGGAATAAATTTTGGTTGCTCTCCTTTTCCCCTCTCCAGACTTCTGTAAAATTTATACCAACATAATGTCTGTCCGTCTACTCCACTTGGCTGACACCAGCCAGCAGGCTCAAAATTACTGGGGAAACTAGTCAGAAGAAATGATTGCCTAAGCCTCATTTCCTTAGGAAACTCAGCTAAAAAGTTGATATTAGCAATAACTTGTGGATTGTAGCTACCATTGGGGGAATGCACCGTGGCACTGAAGCTGTGCATGTCCAAGTGTAGTCTGGTGTGTTGCTCCCACTGCACTTTTGCTGTAAACTTTCTCTCGGGCTTTGTTGGCAAAAAAAACTTCCTCCAGCTGCTGTGTGGGTAAATGGTCACTGCAGAGTCCTTGGCAGGGGGGAGTCAGAGCTTCATTGCTTCTCAGTTTACACACTGTTTTTTGGAGTGTGACACCTGCTCACCAGAAAGAGACAGTCCAGACATCCATTTAATCTGAGTTTTCCCTGGCCTTCTGCACATTTGGGATCTGCACTCAAATCAGCAGTTTGCAGTGGGTTTCAGCTCCTGTTACTGTGTAATTAATTTCCATGGCATTTTTTAAAAAAGTCTTTGTAAAGACCTGCATATTCTTCTCCTTCTGAATATATGAGTGTCAATTTGGTTTAATTAATCTATCTGGAGTCCTTAAACTGTTTTTTATTTACTCTTTTAAAATTTTGTCTTTTCTTTCTAAATAATTATTAATGGATGTGGAATGTGAGAAATGTGTTTTCTGCTGCAACTGGTAGAAACCTGGGTTTCCATTTCTTCACTGCTGTCTAGGGTCTTCATTTTTATCTGCATGGTGTTGTTCTTGCTTTATATCTTCCCTTTCCTCTTTCCCTTTCTCATAACAGTGCTTAGTAAATGGCATTTGCCTTTTCAGAACACTGAAATTATAATTTCAGTTAAAAAGTCCTTAAAACCCCACCACATTTCATAGCAGGCTCTTTCTTCTCCATTTCCATCACATATGGTCAGTGATAATTACCTGACTGTGATCCCTTCAGCTCCCAGTGTGTTAGGAAGTTCCTTATATGCTAAGAAGGGCACACAGCCAAAGCTGCTTGTGCTGAGATTTTTTTTCTGTGTGAATATGAAGCAGGGCAATGGCATTGTAACTGCTTTGCAGCGTGAGCTCATTTTCAGTATTCTCTTTTATCCTGAGGCGATGACCTTTCTATTACCAGTCTCTCTGAAAGGAAGGAGTACAACCACATCTTGTCTGTGTCTTCTTCTTTATGGTTTATATGTGGCTTAAAGTTCTGCCAGAAACTTAATGCCATTTTACTGCCTGGTTTTACATTCTGCCTGTGATGTACTAATTATCAGGGTGTGACAGAACACTTATTTCCTATCATAAACCAGGGCTGTTACCCAGGAAGGAAATTTTGTTTGAGTCATGGAAGGATGTAACAATATGAAATATTCTCTGAGGACTGTATTCTGATCTTGTTGACATTGATGGGAATGTTGGTTTTGTCTTCACTGTGAGAGCCACATAATGAAAGACAAGGCTTTTCTATGCCTGCTTCTATTTTATTTTTTGAGAGCCAACTCCCCACAGTACTGTCAGCACTGGACAGTTGTATACCTCAGCTGAATACCTGGTGCAGCACTAGCATGGGATACTCAGTATGCTGGAGAGCCACAGTCTTTGTGGATGTAAATTAGTGTAGCTCCTTTCACACCAGGGGCAGTGCTCTGTTTTATATTATGGGGAGGTCTTGCTCTCAGCTTTTTCTCAGCCATTTCCTCCCCTTTTTAGAAGGGAAAAAGCAAAGAATCTGCACTTTTAATCCATTCCTACTAAGGGGAGGATGGGAGGAAAGAAAGAAAACAATTTGGAGACTGTGTAGCAGTTTCCTAATTCCCTAGTTGTAATACACAGTTAATGCCCATGACTTAATGGGAATACACTTGCACTCAGCCACACTTGCCTACGGCAAAAGAGATAATGAAGTATTTCTGCTTATACCATCACAAGGCTTCACTTGAACAGCCAGAAACCAGAGAACACGGAGAAACCAGATTCAAACCAAGAGCAAGGGTGAACAGAGGGCAGCCTCCAGCCTGGCCAGGGCTCTGAATGCCATGCTCAGCAGCACTGGTGCATCAGGTTCAAGCCTTGTGCTGCTGTTGCTATCAGTTTTTCATACATTCACAGGCTGAAGACTATTTTTTCCCCCTCTGTGGAAGAGATGGTAAAATTTAAACCCAAGTAAGAAAGTTGGTCTTTTTAGACAATTTCAGCAGACTATACAACCCACAGTGTTCAGAACATGCACGATATTATGTTATAGACATTTCTGGTTGCAAGAGCAGAATTCATCCCTGAACTAATTTGCATGATTAACATGAGGACAGAATGTCCCACCATACTTTTATAGCACTGGAATGAAAATTTTGATTTACATTCCAACTCAGTTACTTTTCTGACTGATATCCTTCTCCTTCTTATCCTCCTCCTGAAAAAAAGGAAAAAAAAAAGCAGCATTTTCATCCTTAAATTTTATCCTAAGTATCTCTTTCTGATCTTCTGCAGACTGAACCTTGACAGTTTTGAGTGAAATAGATGGCCCCTTCTGTTCCAAATATCCCATAATTTATTGGCATCTTGCACCTGTCAAATGCCACATTTCCTCCCTCTGGGATCATGCCCCTGTTCACGTAACCCTTCTTTCCTTGTAACTAGAGAGAGAGTTACAGGTGTCAGTTAAGCCATGAGTATTTCTTTGATCTTTCCTAGATATTTTTTAACTGGTATTTTTCTTCCTAAGGGTTTTTCCTGTGTAACTCTACTTTCAAATAGAGCAGTATTTGTTTTGTCTTCAGTAAATATGGAGCCCAAATTCTGCTGGTGCATCAGTGAAAAACTGAAGTGATTCCCCTCATTTTGGCAGATCACTCTGTGTTAAACCTTATCCACAAAATAGTTTTGGTCTTCCTTTTATCTTTAATTTCTTCTTCAGAAAAATGATCCCTATTTATGAATAGCCCTTCAATGAGTGCTTCAAATCCATCCCTTATTTGAGAAAGCACTCAGATAGTTTCCCAAATCAGGAATATAGAAAATATTCACATATAGAAAATACTTCTCTATCTGGAAAAATTCATGATAAAAAAAAAAAAAAATCAGTTATACTGAAGAAAAATACCAGATACTTACTAATGTTGTCAAGACATCAGTCCTTTCTAAATGATGTTCTGCAGCTGAAATGGAAGATGAGAGTCTAAAGAACACATTACTGGGGAGACCATTTCCTTGTGCTCTCCAAGAGGCTGGATGTAGTCACTGTTGGCTTTCTCTGCACCACTGAAATTCAAACTGAAATTGGGCTCATCTTTATGTCCTCTTTCAGAGATTTTAGTAGTAATAAATCCTAAAAAGTACATTTAAAAATGCTATCAGCCATAGTTGGCATTTTAAACAGCTCAATGTGGATATCTAACCTGACCACTTTCATTTTTGATTCTGACCCTTCCTTCTCCCTCTGGTTCTCCTGTCGTCACAAAAAGACTCTGCTGTCTGTGTGAAATAGTTGAGTGTCTGTGTTTCTAAAATAATCCAGTACCTGTGAGATTTCCAAAATCTCTGAAGCTATTTCTGTTGGTTTTTTTAAATTTTATTTTNGAGTCAGAAGGGACCACACAGCATCTTCTACCTCTGGCTACAGGAGGTGTTCAAGATATATATATATATATGTATGTGTGTGTGTGTATGTATGCATGTATATTTTAACCTTCTGTGTAATAAATTTCTGTCTCCTTTCAGTGTGACATGACAGAATTTAGAAAAGTTAGAAATTAGTTCAACTGTATTCCCCTATACTTTAATATCCCTCATACATCAGGCAAGGTTCCTGGTAGCATATGTTTTCTCATCTCANTCTTGGTAATGCTGTCCTTTCTATGTCGGAGCATTCGTGTTGGCGCAGAGCCCAGACCATCCTGGCCCAGACCATTCTGTTTCAGGCTTCCTCGTGCTGCAGCTAGCGATCCTTGTACTCTCTGCTCTGCCTTAAATGCCCCTGAACAGTACTGCAGATGCAGAACAAGACCCCTAGGCTCCCCCAGCCCCCAGTTCCACATCCCTTACCCACCCCACC
>VXBU01002481.1:0-15377 GCA_013400315.1 Bombycilla garrulus
GAGCAAGTGGATTGCCCTCATGAGACCGCGCACCTGTATTGGAAATGCGAATCACTCTGGGGTTCTGGAAATTATAACAAACTGGCCGGAAGGTGAGACTTTTGGATTATCGTCTGAAGAGGAAGAGGAGCTAGTGACACGTGCCGAGGAAGCCTCACCATATAATGAGCTACCTGAGACTGACAGACAATATGCCCTCTTCACGGATGGCTCCTGCCGAATTGTAGGCGCTATCCGGAAATGGAATGCTACAGTATGGAGCCCCACACGACGAGTTGCACAAGCTACTGAGGGACAAGGTGGATCGAGTCAGGTTGCAGAACTAAAAGCCTTCCAGCTGGCTTTGGATATTGCTAAAGGAGAGAAGTGGCCGAGGCTCTATCTCTACACTGACTCGTGGATAGTAGCTAATGCTCTGTGGGGAAGGCTGGATCGCTGGAAAAAGGCCAGCTGGCAGTGCTGAGATTTGGCAGGACATCGCTGCCCTAGTAGAAAGGCTGTTTGTGAAGGTTCGACACGTGGATGTGCACGTACCCTAGAGTTGGGCTAATGAAGAGCATTGCAACAACGAGCAGGTGGACCGCACTGCCATGGTGAAAGTGCCACAAGTAGATCTAGACTGGCAGCATAAGGGAGAATTATTCCTAGCTCATTGGGCCCATGATGCCTCTGATCATCAAGGGAGAGATGCAACATACCGATGGGCCCGTGACTGAGGGGTGGACCTGACTACAGACAACATCTCACAGGTCATCCACAACTGCAAGATCTGTGCTGCAATCAAACAGGCCAAGTGGGTGAAGCCTCTGTGGTATGGTGGGCGATGGCTGAAGTACAGGTATGGGGAAGCCTAGCAAATTGACTACATCATCCTTTCCCAAACCCGCTAAGGCAAGCGCTACGTACTGACCATGGTGGAAGCAACTACAGGATGGTTGGAAACCTACCCTGTGCCTCACGCTACTGCCCGGAACACCATCCTGGGCCTGGAAAAGCAAGTCCTGTGGAGACATGGCACCCCTGAGTGGGGTTGAGTCAGACAATTTCAAGAACGGCCTTGTAAACACCTAGGCCAGAGAACATGGTATTGAATGTATATATCACATTCCCTATCATGCACCAGCTGCCGGGAAAGTCGAACAGTACAATGGACTCCTTAAGACTACCCTGAAGGCACTGGGTGGGGGAACTTTCAGAAACTGGGAAATGAACTGGGCAAAAGCCAACGAGATGGTCAACACCCAGGGTCTATCAGTCGAGCTGGTCCTGCCCAGGCTGAACCTCTGCACACAGTAGATGGAGACAAAGTCCCTGTGGTACACATAAAAGGTATTTTAGGAAAGTCTCTTTGGATTAATCCCATCGCAGGCAAAGGCAAATGCATCTGTGGGATTGTTTTTGCTCAAGGACCTGGCTATACTTGATGGGCAGTGCAGGAAGGTGGGGAAACCCGCTGTGTACCACAAGGAGAATTGATTTTAACTGAGAATTGTGTGTAATGTTTCACTCTGTGTATATATATATACCTATCTGTAAGAGGGTGCTGGTTTGGGTATGATGTACTTGGTAATAGAATAAGGGGTGGATTATGTCCTAGGTTACAATGTAAAGATGTGCCCAAAGGTATGTATTCTATTCCTATGTTCATGAGCTGCTGAACCAGGAGGAGCACTTTTCCTTGCCTCTTCCCCTGGACTATCTCCTGTTAATTGTCCCATCAATACCCTGCCCCATGAGTCATAGATAACTCCCTCCAGGAGCCATTTCTGTTTAATGGGCAATCAAGGACCCACTGCATGACTCATAGAATGATATCAGCCCATTGTGAGATGCTCTGCCCTGGCGAGGAGCCAAGCATTCCCCCCTGGATATAATCTGGGTTTGGGACAGAACAAGCAGTCCTTACCAACTGGTTTCCAGAGGATAAGAGCTACCAGACCTTTCTAGAGGATCGCCACTTCAGCAAGACCACTTCATCTGGACTGTTACCACCACCCTAACTAGCAGGGTGTCTGGTTGTATTCTAACTCTGTCAGTGTTGGGGTTTTTTTGTATTACTGCATGTATTTTACTTTTTCCTATTAAGTTGTATTTCTGACTTGGAGTCTCACTGGTTTTACTTTCAAACCAGCACAAATGTAAACAGACTTGAGCAATGCACCTCTCATTCTTCTACAAGAATGTGTTCCTGAGTAGTATTATATATATCTTTTTCTAACTTTTCTATGTGGAACCTCTTTCTTGCTCCCTTTTTAAGGCAGGATTTCTTCTACCTCTGAGTGGTGGAATTGACAGCTCTGCTACAGCTTGTATAGTGTATTCCATGTGTCACCAGGTTTGCCTGGCAGTCAAGAATGGCAGTAAGTAGATCTGTGTGTCTTGCCAGCTGTGTTTACTAATGGTTATGGACAAGTTAATATTAGCTGGGTGCAGTAGCTGCAAGAGCTTATTAGTGGCAGACCCTTTTCGTGTTGTTCTAATGGAGTCCTTTTTATATCTCCAGAAATTCCAGCGAAAACATGTGTCCAGATTCAGATTCTCTGAATTGGCATAGTAGTTTTCATTTTGGGCTTAAGAATTGATGTGGAACTCAGACTAATTTCTGTCTAGACTATTGTTCAGTTGTTGGCTAATGTAGACTTCAGTTTATTCTGAAAATTTTCCTCTTCTGTTAAAACCAGGACTACAAAGCATGGTTAGGAATGGTTTAAGTTTTTACATAGAAAGCAGTCTTTAAGCTGACTTTGTGCTTTTAGCTAAGTCTTTGTACATACTGGGTCATGTTTAGTATGAAAATTCTTCAGTAAATCAAAAGGATTTAATATTTCTGTGCACAAAATCAGAGAAAAATCAGTAGTTGTTTTATTTGATAGATGAAATTTTTTGGGGGGAGTCAGATGTAGTCATTTTATTTGTCATGGACACTGTAAAGCTTAATTGGAATACAGGGATGTACAAGATGTTTGCATATCCTGCAAATGGAGGAGCACAGTAATTTCCACTCTTGTTCTGTTTCTTTTGCTCTGTCCTCAGATGCAGATGTGCTGGCTGATGCACGCAGGATTGTGAATGATGCGACCTACATCCCTGAGGATCCTCGGGAATTCTGCAAGCGTGTCTTCACCACATGCTACATGGCTAGTGAGACCTCCTCCCAGGATACCTGCAACAGGGCTAAACTGCTGGCTGAACAAATAGGCAGGTACAAGCTCAGAAGCTTGTGGGAAAACACATCATGGTCTGTCAAAGACTTACGTCTAAAATGTTTGAGCTCGAAAACGGGAAAAAAATAAGAGAGGAATAGGAGGCGGGCTAAGTAGGAATGCTACAGATATTATTACTTGAGTGTTAAAGTGAGGCAAACTTAGAAACATTTGGCAAAGGACATGGAATTTTGGAAGGAGACTCTGAAAAGTGTTATTCTTTCCTAAGTTTCTTCATACCAGATCTGAGATTTTAGCAGCTTTAAAACCTCATTTGATGTGTGGATTTTTGTGGGGGTTTTTTTGTTTTGTTTTATATAGTCATATTGTGCTGGTTGAGTCACTTGTGCTTGAATTCTTCTCAGCTACCATATCAACCTGAACATTGATGCGGCTGTGAAAGCTGTTGTGGGGATCTTCAGTGTGGTGACAAGTAGAACTCCGCGGTTTTCTCTCTATGGAGGGAGCAGCAGAGAGAGCCTGGCACTCCAGAATGTGCAGGTATGTGTCCTGTAGGCTGAATCAGGTCACACTCTTTTTGTTCTGTGGGTTTTGGTTTGATTTTTTTTTTTTGTTTTGCAACCTAACCAGCAACTCTGCTTTAGTTCCGAGTGTTGGTTATCCTATTTGATAGTTTTTGTTAATTTGAGGACTTGATATTTTTTTCTCTGTTACTGGAAAAATCCAGCTGTTTGCTCTGGAAGCAAACATGGAATCCCTTATCAGCTTTTTGGCAACAGGAGAGGCTTAAGTCACAGAGCAGTGTGGGTATTTGCTTAACATCGCCCACAGTTGTGGCTGGAGCTGGAGGATGGATCCCAGGTTGGTTTGGCACTACTCCCATCCTTAGAAAAAGCTGAGTTTCAGAGTGGGTACAAAAGCAAAGTGAACTTTTTACAGGTGTTTTCTATTAGACTGGAGGGATTTATTTGCTCTATAAAAGAGTGTGGTTTATCTGCATACTTCATCTGTCATGGGTCCTTGTTAGTGCTATTAGAGGTAGCAAATGGCAACTACTCCCCAATTTCCACTTGGTCAGGAGAAACTTCTTCAGTCCGTGGCAGTAGCAGATATTGAACCTAGATTTCCTGAGGGTATTCAGTAATTTCTCCACAAGACCGTCCTTCTTGCAGTTGCACTTACCCTACCTACATTTTGTTCTTCATGAGTTTGTTTAGACAATTGATTTATAAAAGTGAGTGGGGAGAAATCACTCTGCTATGTAAGTTTTACTTTCCTTTTCATTTTGCTTTGCAGGCTAGAATAAGAATGGTCCTTGCCTACCTGTTTGCTCAGCTGACACTGTGGGCTCGTGGGATGCCAGGGGGACTGCTGGTGCTGGGATCAGCCAATGTGGATGAAAGGTTGGTGAAAATTATGAATCCAAACTCAGGTGGAACAGGTCACTGTCATTTCTTTGCAACTCTACCAAAGTCCACTGTAGATTATTACTCAGAGGAGGTAAAAACGTATTAATACACTGGTAACAGTGAAATTAATGAAAATAGTTAAATCAGCCTGAATGGGAAATTGTGTATTTTTCAGAGGTTTAGCCAAAGTATTGCTATAGCTTTCCCATAAAATGCTGTTTTCAGTAGAGCTTATTTGTGGATTCACTAGGTTAACTTCCCAATTTGTTGAATTTTCAATTACTGTATTAAGAATTAAGATTTGAACTTTTAGTTGAAGAAAACAAATCTAGAGTACTGTTATTAGAGCTGAATATTCAAAGATTAAAGCAGTCCCTGTAAGACTGTGGGAGTGGTAACCTCTAAAGCTATGAGCGTACTGCATGCTGGTTGTCTGGGTTTTTTGAGATCTATTGTTTTAATTGGTCAGTACAGTATTCTAATTGTTTTTCACATAGTGCTGTTGGAACCCAGGGGGTTCCTATGATGCCTTTGGCCGACCCAAAACCTGGTCAGGAGGCTTTTCAGCCTTGCCAGAGGTGTCAGGGACCCTGGAATGATACTAAAAATGCCTGTAACTCTGATTCTAACCCATGGAACAGGTTGTCAGCTTTGTATGAGGAATTTCAGGTCACAAAAACTTAGATAGTAAAATAGTAGTAGTTATAAGTAAAAAGAAGATAATTTGAATGTATGTACAGGGGGGTTTAGGGCCCTGTACAGGGGGGTTGGAGATCTGTACAGGGGGGTCTGAGACACAAGATGGAGGATTTTTATCTTATGTTCTTCTTCATAACCTCCATCTTCTTGGTGATGCTGGCACTTTTGGATTGGTTTGACACAGATCTGGACATGGTGATGTGAGGGGCATAGATTGGTACTTAATTGTAAACATTTAATACGTAGTTTTTAGTATAAAAGATTACAGCTCACCCGGGGCGGGCACAATGTGTCTCTGGACGCGTTCTGTGTTGACCCTGGCAGGGCAGAGAAATCTAATCTTTGATAAGGACTTAATAAACTGCCTTGAGAACACAAACAAACGATTCCAGACTACTCCTTCAACAGCACGGGCCGGAAACCTGGACTTTTCTACATATTGCGGGGTCTCCTGGGGTTAAGGAGATCCCCGCAAGTGCTTCAGCATGGACAGTTTTGCAGTGCTTTATGGTTGTTTAAAGGATCATCTTCTGGAAACTCCAGCTTTAGGATAGCCTTGTTGCAGTTAAACATGTTTGCCCTTTAGATATAAATATGTTACTAATCTGCAGTCTGTTTCTCCCTTTCTTCATGCTACATGCTTCATGCATGTAAATTTTCTATAGTGTCAAGGATTATATATTATAATATATAATGCAGTTATATTATTATTAACTGTTGCTATATAAAATATCCTGTTTTGCTCAGTCTCCGTGGTTACTTGACCAAGTATGACTGCTCCAGTGCTGATATCAACCCCATTGGTGGCATCAGCAAGACTGATTTGAAGAACTTCATTCAGTACTGCACTGAAAACTTCCAGCTCACGGCCCTCAGGAGGTGAGCAGTGATTTAGTGACTGTGTTTGTTAATTCCACTGGAGGAACTGTCTGAGCCAGGTGCTTCATTTTTGGGACGAAGCACTGTTTTAATGAACTAACACTCATAAGACTGCATAGAATCCCTGTTTTTCCTTTTCCCTCTCACTTACAGTATCATGTCAGCTCCACCCAGTGCTGAGTTGGAGCCCCTCGTGAATGGACAAGTGGCTCAAACTGATGAGGTAATAATGGGCAGTGCCTTTAAAATGCTCTGATAAGCCTTATGCCAAGATCTGGAGTTTGTCCCATAATTGTTGTTTACTCTTGTATGTAGCCATGCTTATTGACAAGCCTGTTATAAATAGTCTTAAAGCCACCAACAAGGCATCAGTTTCCCACACCTGCCCTATCTCTGTTGGCAATAGTTTCCAAAACAGCAAGTCAACATTTCTAAATTATTCTAGATTTTTTGACACTTAGAAGGATGAGTCTTGTAAAATGCAGTTTGTTTTAAGGTTTTTTTTTTAATATCAAAAGAAAGTAAGGGCCTTACTGTATGAAAATGATTGGTGGCAAAGCGCACTTCTCCCCACCCCCTTCTCTTTGCTATCCTTTTGGAAAGAAGAGGATTGATAAAACTACCTCTGTGGCCTTCAATCTCCCAATTTAGAGAGATTCCAGTGGGGTTTTTTTATTCCTGCCCATAATATTACTATGTCTTTTTGACACTGATGATTTCATTTTGGTGTTTCTTTGATTTAACTGGATTATTTTAATTGCTCCATGAAAGTATTCATTAAAATTTGCTTAGTTAAGATTTTCAGTGACTTTCTGTTTGTGTGTGTCTTTTCAGGCAGATATGGGAATGACATATGCAGAGCTCTCAATCTATGGGAAATTAAGGAAAGTTGCAAAGGCTGGACCATACAGTATGTTCTGTAAGCTGATTAATATGTGGAAGGACATTTGTACTCCAAGAGAGGTAATATACCGAAGAGAAAAAAATATCAAATAGTTCAATGCTTTTGCCAAAATATAGTATGTTTGGAGAAGGGTCAGGTTCCTTTTAACTGAAAGGAATTGTTTCATTATTTTGTGTTTAGAGATTATTCTATAGCTGCAGCAAAGTATGCTGAAAAAGCTGGTCTGCATCTCTTAAAAGGGCTTGTTGTCTTGTGCTGCAAATTGTTAAAACAATTGTTAATTGGGTAATTTGAAAACAATTACTTCAGAAATTCAGAAGAGCTTCAGAAATTGTTCTCTGAAATACAGATGACCAGCTACTCTTGAAGCCTTTGGTTATGTGTTCTGAGACAAAAAAATGGCTCTTGCTTTGAAAAGATATCTACTGTGTAAAGGTAGAAAACAGTCTCCAAAATACTGTGCTCCTTCAAAGTTTTAATTACAGTACTAAGAAACTTAATCTTATTAAAAGCTACATTCTTTGTACACCAGGTGGCATCCAAGGTTAAGCATTTCTTCAGGATGTATTCAGTCAACAGGCACAAAATGACCACCCTCACTCCTTCCTACCATGCTGAAAACTACAGTCCAGATGACAATCGGTTTGACCTGAGGCCTTTCCTTTACAACACCTCATGGTCTTGGCAGTTCAGGTGTATAGACAAACAGGTAAATGCCCTCTGCTTCTGGAATGGTTTTGTGTTTAAATTATTCAAAGTGGATCAGTCCTGGTCCCAGTGAATCTCCAGTAAAAGACAATTAACATTTAGGGTAGCTGTATTACAGAAATAGCTGTGATTGTTCTTTTCACCTAACTATGAGGCTGAATCATCTGATTTCAATGTAGGCTGTTCAGGTTCCTTTTCGTCATACTGCTATGAAAACAAGGAAAAAGAAAAAATAAAAGAATACATGAACTGGGGACAGAAAGTAATAGGTGTACCCAGACTCATGAAGTCCTGTGCTAATGGGAGAAACAAGCTTTTGTGTTTTGGTTTCAGCTCAGGACCTGTCTGAAGGGATCTGCTTAATCGCAGATTTAAGACTTGACCTACAACAGTGTGGGGAAAGCCAGTGTAAGAGGCAGCAATTCACTGTGAGTGCTTCTCCCACCTGCTTCTGCAACAATTCCTTTTTTGAATCTCAAGTTAGTTGACTCAAAAATACATGTTTGCTCAAACACAGCAGCAGTAATGGTGCCATGCTCAGTTTGAGCACTGAGATGTGGAGGGGCTCAGGCGATTATTGGAACCATGCTTAATTTTTTATAGTTTTTAGCCACCCCTTAAAACTTATTTTAATGCCTCTTTTATGGCAGAAGTGCTGGGGTGAAGAATTTTAGAAGTTTTTTCTGCCAGAGATTTTACACTCCAGTTGCTTTTAAGAATATGTTTATATATGTAATAAAATACTAATTCCTTCGTCTGAAATGCCAGACATGTTGTAATAGTATTTTACTACCTTGAAACCTGGGATAAAAGCTACCATGTGCAGTACTTTATTGGAAAGTGTGTATGGTGGGAGATTTTTTTACATCATATTGGACTTTTTCCCACTGAAGTCCACGACGAAGTTCTTTTGGCCTCACTGGGAGTCAGGCAAAATGTTATTGTAGGGTCTGGACTAAAATGTAATTATTTTATGCTTACAGTAAATGTGATTAAGATCTTTTAATGATGCAGGATATTGTTACACTGTCTAACTATATTTAGCAGTTGTGCTCTGTAAGGGTAGTGGCCATTGCAACTTATTCCTGGAAACTGGGAGACAAGTTTGGGTAAGATTTTATTGTGTAGATAATAAGAGTAACCTGAACTGATAACTCCTGCAGCACTTTGCAAAACTGGAAAATAAGAACTTGCAGTGGTTTGAGTCAAAACTGCCCTATTCAAGAATAGGAATACAGGAGGAGTTTCCTCTTACTGTAAGTGTTCAGCACAATTGCAATTCTGAAGAGTATCACTCACTAGGACAGTGTCCCACTGATGATTCTGCTCCTGGGACTCAATCTGCATGTAAGATTTTCCTGGCATAGTAACAGGACTGTGAAAATATGGCATAAACTTGAAATAAAACCCGCCTTTAGTTAGGCAATGCCAGGTTTTCCTGTAGGAGAGTCATGTTATAGCTCAATGTCATTTGTGAATGGAAACGGTTTGGAGTGCTAATGATAGAGAAATCTGTTTGATTTGTAAAAAGTAATTTTCTGCTTTGCATGTTGGTAGTGTAGTCAAGCCAGTTTAGTTATCCACTCATTTTTAGTGCAAAATTCCCTTTGCATTTGCTGCAGAAGGAACAGGGGTAAAAGGAATTTGAGATCATAGCATTTGCTGGGAATTGCCAGATTTGCTCTTGGAGTATTCATGTCATTCAGCTCTACCTGGCTGAGGGGGTTTAGAACGACTCTAGGAACTCTGGCAGCACTGTCTGTAGGTTCTGCCTTGGAGCTATGTCTGAAGTAAAAGATTTGTGGTCAGAGCACAAATGATGCACTTCCAGGTGCCAAAGTGTTCACTGGGATTTTAATAGCTGGCATAATTCAAAGGAACTGTGATGCAGCTCCAAGAAGAAAGCCAGCATCTACCTGCAAGGACAAGAAATCTGTAGGTTATCTTCTGCTTTTTCCAGTGCCACACCACAAGATTAGCTGTGTTTGATCAAACCAAAAGATTTATCCACTTCATAAAAACCTGATCTTTGTTTGTCTCTTTTACAACCAGTAGCAGATGCTGATGGAAGAACAAACTTATTTTTGCTACTGAATTGGTTTCCTTTTTACTTGCAGGTATCCAAGCTAGAAAAAGAGGAAGGAATTTCTGTAGTTGAAGACGTGGACTGACTTCCTGTCTTGTTTAATTGTGGTAATAATTTTGCCAAACAGAATGTTCAAAACTGGATTATACTGTGATAGTGAGCTGCTTAACAGTTCTTGACCGTTGTAATCAATTTTTTTAATTGACTCCCTGCTTTACTCTCAATATACTTAAATTGTAGTTTGGCTAATGGATCATTTATTAAGGATTTTCTTCAACTTCTTGAGTTAATTGCCTTTAACTTAAAATATTTGGATAATCATAAATAAACCCAGGGTAGTCTTTTGTTTGGTTCTTATAATTTGGATATGACTTTTGAGTAACATTCAGCTGAATCTGTAAAATTTTAACAGTTCTGGCATGTGCTGTTGAGGGGGAAAAACTGACCTTCCTTTGCAATAAACTTGTAATTTTGTCATGATAATTGACTCAGTTCTTATTCTACATGTTTTTTATTTACCTGACACTGGTTTTGTAGACCAGTCCAGTGTTTTGAATGGCCAAAAGGTCTAACTTGGCAAGGTATTGGAAGCATGTCTATCTTGAAGTAGATGGGTAATCTTCATGTTAGTGGGATTGAATTTAGAGTTCAGCTTCTTGTTATGTTTGAATATTTCAGAATGAAGTATAAAAACCAGTATATTCTGAGCTCAATTGGAGTGTTACCCACATCCCACCTACAGTTTGCAAAAACTTAATTTTTGACCTCATGACTTCAACTGATCTTTTGAATTTGGTCAGTGCTGCAGAGCAATAAAAAAGGCTTGTTCCTTTGCCTGAGGCCCTTTTCTGCCTTTTCATTTAATGTTTGGCTGTTCCAATTTCATTTTTAAACCTTGATTTGAAAAGTGTACTTCTAATAGGGAAAACTAGAAATGCAGTTCTGGGCAAACAACATTCTTAACTGCAACAACAGGAGAGCTTAGGCCCAGTGAGACTTCTGTTAAAATAGTCTTACATTGTGCTAATGGAAAATGTCTCCTAAAAAGGGCACATTCTCCACATTTGTTTTCTACAACTTGGGAGTTGATTCGCTTGGAATTAAAGATGCTTCATTGTTCATTGTGTGTTTGTTATATGGCACTAATTTAAATACATCACTAACTTACCTTAATGGATGCTGCTGTTACAAAGAATGGAAAACCCCAGCTGTGCTTTACCTTCCTTCACAGTTAGCTGGGCACTTCCACTTCCCATTCCAGCCAGAGGGAGTGGATGAATTCTGAACAGAAGTTCAATAATTTGTTGTATATTTGAAGGCTTCTTATTTCTTTGTTTCCTCTGGAAGTTACTGGTTTCTCTTTCTGGATAATCACAGAAGAGGAAGGAGGAGACATTTGTTTTCATTCAAATAAAAAATAATAGCACAAAAATAAGTATTTACACATGTCTCCTGTGTTGTTACAGTTAGTGTTGTTACCTATTTCAGACACTTGTCTTTGTTGGCAATGGCATTTACAGCACATGTACAAATTGCATTTTATTTCTTGCCTGCTAATGCTGACTACAGATTGTACCAGATCACTCTTTGCTTTTACTATCCAGAAATTTTCACTGTGTCTGTTCCATCTGATGCCTCCAGTTTCACTGTTACCAACACTTAACTCCAATGTTATCACTGCATTGTTACTTACTGAGAATGGGAAATAATTCTAACGTGTAGCTGATGATGTTCACTTTTTACTGAGACAACTTATATTTGGTTTGTGTGGCCAGGTTTTAGTGGGAGAGGGCTACAGACGTGGCTTCTTTGAGAAGCTCTTGGAAGCTTCCTCTGTGCCCAGCAGAGCCAATCCCAGCTGCTTCCAAAATGGACCCAGCGCTGGCCGAGGCCAAGCCAACCAATGATGGGAGTAATGCCTCTGATAACAGATTTAAGAAGGAGAAAAAAGGTATTGTACAGAAGTAATTGCAGCCAGAGAAGAGCAGGGTGAGAATATGTGAGGGGAACAGCCCTGCAGACACCCAGGTCAGGGCAGAAGGAGAGGCAGGAGGTGCTCCAGGTGCCAGAGCTGAGATTCCCCTGCATCCCCTGGTGAGGCAGCTGTGTCCCTGCAGCACATAGAGAACACAGGCATGCACAGATCCACCTGCAGCCCATGGAGGGGCCCACACCAGAGCAGGGAAATGCCCAAAGGAGGCTGTGAACTTGTGGGAGGCCCATGCCTGGAGCAGGGTCCTGGCAGAGACCTAGCAACTCGTGGAGAGGGGAGCTCACACTGGAGCAGGTGTCCTGGTAGGACTTGTGGCACTACAGGGAACCCACAGTGGAACAGGCTCTTCCTGAAGAACTGCAGCCTGTGGGAAGGACTTGTGTTGGAAAGTTTGTGGAGGACTGTTCTCTGTGGGAGGGAAACCCTCATGCTGAAGGAGGGGAAGAACTCATTGCCCTGAGGAGGAAGTAGTGGCAGAAACGACGAGAACTGACCATGACCCTGTACCCTGTCTCACTATGCCACTGAGGGAGAAGGGTAGAGAATCAGGAATAAATTCAAGTCCAGGAAGGAGGGAAGGCTGGGTTGTATTTAGGATTTGCTTTATTTCACATTATCCTGTTTTGATATGATGGATTGTTAATAAATTCAAATAATTTTGCTGTATTGATTCTGTTTTGCCTGTGATGCTATTCAGTGAGTGATCTCTCCCTGCCCTTAATTAATATTTTCTTTCCATGTTCAGCTGAGAAGGGGAGTGATGGAGCAGCCCAGGCCAATCCACTGCACTACCATTATGGCAAGGATAACATCAAAGCAATCTTTAACTGGATCTAGCCCTGGCTTATTTGGAACTCAGTGTTAAATTAATTTTTGACTAAGCAGTGGTCAGATGAAAGCTAGAGCTACCCCATTGCTATTTATCAAATATGTATAAAATTATACATGTTTCTTTTCAGAGTTAAATAAAGGTGGCCCATAGCGACCAATCCATGTTTTGTTATTTGGCTGAATTCGTGACCCATCATGACTATGAGCCTGTTGTTATCCCCCCATACCACCAGATCCCTGAAAGAGAGCTGGCCTATGGCAATGCCATTGTCCACAGTGACTATTGCTCCCTGGTCCATGCTTTTATTTGCAATTCAACTAGTTCTTACAATTAAGTGTCACAAGTCAACAGTCTTGACTAGTAAATGTGTAAAATATTCACTGAAGTAAAGAGCACTCAATTTGATAAACAACATGTAACTTTCAAAGAGCAAAGGATGGATCTACTTCCCAGGTTGGAATACTAAAATGAGGGATTGATACTGAATTGAAAAACTTAATTGAGTTGTGGAAAACTTTATAACTTAAAAGCGTAAGAACCTCAAAGATAAGTTATTAAGTTGGTATGTATTTTAATCAGCGCTGGACCCAAGGGGGATATTTCCTCCAAAAACATGCGTGCCTTTAGCAAGTTGCATTCCCTATTTATTCTCTACAGACTAGGATTACATAATACGCCTAATACATATTCATTTCCTAACCCCGCCTATCTTCGCCTCATATTGAAATTAGCTCCACGCCTCTTTGCGGTTGTGCATTGATTTCTGGGGGTCTTCTGGTGGTCTTTGGTGGTCTTTAGGTGATGAAGTAAGGGGTCTTCCTCAGGGATGAACTTTTCACCTTCTTCTTTTGAGCATGCTCTATAGGCTTTTGGCTCAGTTCCAGACACGATACTGGTTTTTCGCTGGTTCAGGGGTCTGGAGAATTCTCTTATCCTAACAGAATCTGTAAGGCCTTTTGTTTCTCTATCCTGTTTTTGGCATTCGGCTTCCTTCTTAAGTTATAGCATCCTGTTATTTGCAAGGACTGTGAGTTGTTCAGGCATTCCTGGTGGTCAGGTTAGCCCCCCTTCTTCCCTTTTTGCTCTTAAATGCTAATCTTAATTTCTAATTTTTTAATTCCCTTATCTCAATACACTTTTGTGTTTCTCATTACACTGCCACAGATCCTACTATGTGGCAGAAAAACACTGTCAAATTGTCCTGATGTCTCTTTTGAAATGGCAGCTTTATGAAACTGACTGCTGGAAGGGCGCGTGAAGGAGACTGTGAGAAAAGCGGGCAAGCAGTGAAATAAATGAACTTAGAAGATCTCAGGTTGTGGTCCTTATCTTGTCAGAATATTTAGTGTTGTATTGTTGGAATGTTGTGTTGTTACCAACTGTTTGTTTTATGTTGTTCTTGTTGAATCTGTACACTCCCCCAATTCCTGTATTCCCAGTTTCCCCCTTACCTCCCATTGAGCAAGGCCTCTGCTGCTTCCCACTGGCCCACAGACTCTCAAAGTTACTTTGTTTTTCTTTGAGCGGAGAAGCAGGACATTTGATACTTATGTACATCATAAGTTTTCACTCCACCAGAATATGTTAAGGAAATCAAAAGACTCCCATGATGCTTAGCTCCAATGCTGAAGTACGATGAACAACAAAAATTCCCTAAAGCAACGAGCCAGCACAAGATCCAAATCCAGGAGAGACACTACCATGTGTGCAGAACATCAAGCTATCCGTGGATAGTCTTCACCTTCTCACCGTAACCTAGAGAGCACTACAAAAGAGGGACACCCCTGGACTACATGAGCCAAAGCAAGTTCCTGGGAACCCCTGTGAGGACGGACTCCCGATTCTGCAGTGCAAGTGGCAGATTCGACTTGCACCTGCTTCTCAGTGGTGTCCCGTGGGAGCAGCAGTGGTCTGCGCAGCCCCTCGAGTTCCCCACCCATAGTTGTCCTAATAAAGGCCTTTTGAAAGGAGCTTGGTCTCCTGGCCCTATTTATAACAAGCAGCTGGGGGCTTGTCCGGGATAGGCCACACCTGAAGAGGACCTTGGACGGGAAGGCACCGCCCGACCTTGGGCCTCCAGGACAGCTGGACACCCCGGACCTAGAGGACAGTGTGGGACAGCATCAAGGAGACAGCACTAAGGAGCACTGGTAGGCCACCAGTGGCGGGGGTGGAGATGAGCAAGTGGTGTATGAGTGAGACGGGCCGGCAGCTCGGACCCCCGAAGTGATGTGGACCCCTCAGTACTGCGGTTCTGGACTCCCGCGAGGGGGCCAGCCGGGACCAGGGGGAAGTGAGTGAGGCCTACCAGGGCCTAGCGAGTGCTTGAGGCGTCTCCAGGGGCATAGGGGGCCCCCCTCCGGGCGTGCGGAGGAAACTTAGGGAGTGAGTGGCACATCGCAGGGTAAATTGCAGGATAGGCTTTCCCAGGTTAAGATCTGTAGGGGTAGGCCGCTCGGGTCTCTTTGAGCGCGTGGAGGGCCTGGAGCAGTGTGAAGCGCACACCGCACTGGCTGAGGTTACGGCCTAGGGTCTGACTGTCTTGAAAGGACTGGCTGGGGTAGCTGTCGGGGTGCGGGAAGTGAAGAGAGTACTGGCTGAAGCTACAAAATGAGTGTGGCAGTCTGACTGTTTCGAAAGGACTGGCGGCCTGACTGTTTTGAAAGGGCCGTGGAGTGAATGAGGTAGCTGTCAGGGTACTGG